>DWNR01001390.1:0-15264 GCA_018250455.1 Polygonus leo
GCCTCTCCAAACTGAAAGACAAGAATTGCTTCGCGGAGTATTATGAGGGCGGTGGTGGTACCTCCCCGGTACTAACTAAATGAGTTCTACCACCTGGCAGATTTTTATCATCATCACAGTCCATTATTGGTACCACTGCTAAACATGTCTCATCTCTCATAGTGAGAAAGTTTGAGTCATAGTCTACCACATGAGCCAAGTGCGAATTGTCTGGTCTCTTGGGCGTGTGTGTACCTCAAGATCCTTTCCGTCACTGGATTGCAAGTAATTAAAAAAATACAATTAGCAGTTTGGGGACTGCCGATAGAAGTTAAAACTTAAATTCGTATTTTGAAATTTTAAAATAAAAAACATGTATATATGTATGGTTTATTTATTAGTTAAAAGACATTTCGGGCAAGCATCCTGCACCGCCTAAACGAAATAGCATGCGCAGGCATACATTTTCGCCGCGCGGTAGAAAGAGAGGGGGGATACTTCCTCTCCTACGCAGCGCCGACTAATTTTCGATCAGGTCAGGTGTCCTGACGCGAGTTTAACATTTTTTACCCATCACAAAAAGTGCACAACGCCGCTTAGAAGTTTTCATTTTAAAAATTTTATGTAATCATCACATGGCTTTTGGGAAAATCAGTGCGTGGGACTCGAACATAAACCCCAGCGTGAGGGTCGGATTCATAATCACTAGGCTATTACTTCTTCAACACGCGACAACAACTGATCGATATTGTTTTTATGTTACAGAAATCTGATGTCATCCCAAGCTTACCGAAACCTAAATCGTCAGTCAGTCCTAAGCTAGGTCGAAGCACGCCAACCAATCAAGCAGACACCAGCAGGTCCTCCAACGGCTCAGCAGATCTCCTCGGCTTGGACACAAGCAAACCAGAAACCAAAACGACGAACAACGACGACATATTCTCCAGTTTCTTCTCCGCACCTCAAGAGAAACCGGCTGAGGCGCCAAAACCAGAACTAAAATCAGACTTGAAAGCCGAGGAAGAAAACTTCTTCAAGCAAGCTGCGCCGACGGAGAAGGAGAAATCCAAGCTCACGAAGGATAGTATACTAGCCTTGTACAGTCAAACGCCCTCAACAAACCTAGCAAACCAGTTCAATCCAGTTCCACAACAGCAGTATCCTTTCGGCACAGTTTATCAGCCGACCACCAGCCAACAGCCAATTTACAGCAACATTGGAGTCCAGAACGGCATGCAGCAACACTTCAACCAGTTCCAACCGATGACCAATCAGTTCCAACAGCAGCCTTTTGGTGGTATGCAACAGCCAATGCAAGGTGGACAAGCGTTTCAGAGCAATCAGTTCTTCAACCAGCCGGCCCCTCAAAGCCAACTCTCCCAGCAGTTTGGAGGTCTCAGCTTGGGCCAGAACTTCCCGAATGCCTTCGCGCAACCAAACAGCAACGTAGCAAGCAACACCACCTGGCAATAGTTGCGAAAATAATATAATGCGTTAGAGATTTTTTATCCGAATGTGAGATTGTTTTGTTTCATGCATTCTTGGTGTAACTGAATGTGTGAGTCTTACGATGTTTTCTGATTTGGTTATCATACCTTGATATTACAAAGGGTGATATTTTAACAGAGTTGATGTCAAGTAGAAATGGCAATACTACGCGGTTAGACAACAAGCAGACAAGAGTGTTGAAAGTTCTTTAGCTTTTAACCCTTTAACGCTGCTCCAAAGTGATCTGCTCTAAAGTGATCTCAAGGGACATCTAGACAAGTGGCAAATGCTTGTAATTGTTCTACAAATATTTGTTGAAATTGTCACTTGATCTCATTTGTATTAACAACATTGTCACTTCATCGCATATGTTGGTTATCATACATATGGAAACGACATCTCGTCGCTACGTTTCTCCAATACATGTATTCATGTATCATTATATTCTACTATCGTTACATATACTACATATTTATCCTGAGAACGTAGAAAACTAGCGTAAAACGAATCGAATAGAAAGGTTTAGGCCAGGCTTTGGGGCATAATATATACGTCGCCATGTCTGTTTGATATTTACTCTGTGCCATAACAGTAAACATTCGCGAAGACTAGTGCCGTTCATCGACAATAACATTTCCTTTCTCGAAGATATTATTATTCTGTGGTTAAATAATTGTTTAGAAAATGGGCGTTATGGGCCAATAAATTTTTATTTCTGCAAAATATATTTGTGCAATGAAAGAAGAGTGTATAAAATTTTATTTTTCAATATTCGATATTCAAATTCTATTCCCTGTACAAATTATTTAACGTCTCACGTATTATCGATTGATTTGCACCTTAATTAATGTTAAATCCTATGTAAGTGTATTGTGTTTAGTTGTGTGCTGTATACTATAGTATGGATATTATAATGTGCGTTTAAATGTGGTGATAATGCAAATTAACTGTTTAGTTTAAGTAGATCATTTTTATTTTTTTATGTATCTATTATTTTATTCCGTGTCATTTTGAGAACTAGATGTATGCTTTATGTACGTTGATGATAATTTGATTCTTATTTACTTAATATTGTGGGTTTCAAACTGTCATTGGGACCTCGAATTGGTGCAAAGTGCTGATGTAATTGAAGAAGTGATTTATTTATGTCCGTTATATCGATATAAATGTATATAATAGCTCGCTTTGTAATGAGACTGTGACATATTTTCATTTCAAAGTCGAACATCATGTTTAACATTCACTAGAAATATTTTTTGAGTATTAAACATCTATAGTTTTGTAATCATATTTTGTTTATCGTCATGTATCTGTTACATTCTTTATCAATGTTACTATTGGTACTATATCATCATATAGTAAATGTTCTATTGTGGAGTCATTTAATGTTAGTCTCACAGATGTAGTTTTATCTTTTCCTATAAAGCCGTGGCTGTTTTGTCAAAGGGGATGCCTCTTAAAATCTCACTTATATGTATGGGTTACATTTCCAAATCATATTTCTCTTACATTTAACATAGTTTGAACCGAAAATTTTACACACTTAATATCTATATAAGTGTTTTACAAGCATAGCCATGGCTTTAAAACTTGAGGCGCTACCCAAGTGAAGGTTCACTTATGTGGTTTTTATTTGTTCACGCGTTATTGCTATATATTTCAAGGACGTAAAGGATTGTCTTTCTCTTCCTTCTATTTGTAAAATAAATTCTGCTTAAAAATCCTGGTAAAATCGGTGCAAGTATTCTCAAATTAACAATTATCTGTGCGGGGCGTACAAACAAATGGGCAGACACTAATATTATGTTCCTTTGTTGTCATGAAAGTATTCATAAGTATTGATTTTACCATTAAGATCATGCATTTTGAAATTACAGACTTTATTTATATGCGTTTGGCCATGTAAGACTGATTTTTCCATTCTTTTTGACAGGGTCGCATTCATTGTCAATTTAGAAAATTTGCTGATCACGTATTTTTTCACTTAGCATTATATAATACATTGTGCATATTCTATATTTCTGTATTAAGGGTAATAGTTTACCTGCAACTTAACCTAAACTACCCATTACCTGTTCATTTTAGTTCAAAGAAAATTGATTTTTAAATAATAGGTTGTTGATGAAGTACTTACTTTTATTAAACATGTAGAAGCAATGCGATGGAAATAATATTTAATTAAACCATTTTTGTCATTCCTAACCTGACTGTAAGGAAAAAATATGAAAGCATGTATTAATTTTGTATGTGTAAAATAAATCATTTTGTATCAACTTATTTGAAATAGTATCAGACCCGCTTTTGTGTCTACATAATGTTTTATTTAATATTATTTTTAGAGGATACTGTAATTTTCATTCATAATGTGAAGTTTGATGCATTTCGCAATACCTTCTCAGTGTTAGTAATTTACAACTAAATGTAAATAAATTATATGAATGTCGCATATTATTACTTTATGTATAGAACTGTCAATTAAAGCTGGCACGTACAATACATTCACACAGTCACACAATAGGTACTCGTATATTGTCTAAATTAAACACAAGACGTGACGTCACACTATATTTATACGCATGTGGTCTAGCTTAAGAGTGGGACACATCATTATTGATTTTGTAACTTTTATCCAAGACATGGTGTGATGTGTTCATTTATTCGGGTGCTCGCCTGCTTGTCTTTTTATTTTTTTTAAACACACTGTATTGGTGTGAGTAGAGTGAAATCGCCAGCTTTAAGTAACAGGTTTATATCTGCTAAGGTAAATAATGTATAAAATTGGGAGATAATACTTGTTAAAAAAAGATTATCGATCGGTTTGTTGAAATGATATTGTATAATGCATACACAGAATACATTCATGACGTTGAACTGTTATAAGTATAAGGCTTTGATGTACCTATAATTAAATTCATTAATTAACCTACATATCGTATTAAAAACCCGTTTAAACATTAAGTGTGTTTGTTCGCCTTAAAGTTTGGAAAATAGAAGAGCCGTCAACGTTTAGCTTGTAATGATATTTTTGAATGTTCACTAATCAATGTTTGGTGTATTTAGTTGAATTTCAATGTGATTGATGATAGATAATGTTATATATATTAATCAATCTGTAATAAGTATGATAAGAGTAATGTTTCAATCGTCACTTCTCATTGGGACGTTGTAGGTGAAATTATCAAGATATTACCGGAAATTGGAACAAGTCTGCAGATACTCTGCATTTTTTTTTTGCAAAAATTGCCTTGTTCCATTTCATATTCATATTAATCCATTTAAAATCCCGGGTCATGAATAATAATCCATTAAAAAACTCATTGCTGTACACAACTTTGTACAAATAATCATTAATATCAAGGATTTACCTAGGTTGATTTCTTGGTATCAATGCATCTGAAAACTTTTTATCTTTATAGTTTCATTAATATAATTTTGACCCAAGTTACTCTTTCATACCTATTATATATTTGATGTATGTAATATACTTAATTAAAGCGGGTCGTCAGTCATATTGGCGTGATATTGACCCGTGTTGAGTCTGTATTTTCATTTACAAATAAATATAATGCCCATAGTAAATGTTGTGTTTATGTTACCTATCTTCCCAGTTGCTTTGTTCTATTAAGTGGAAATACACAGGTATAAGTTAGGTTCAAAGCGGTTTAGCGCCGTGAACCTTGTGTGGTTAAGATAGAAGAAAGATAAGAAGATATAATAAAATAAGTATAAGAAGAAGTCTGGGGTTGAAACATTTATTCAGCACCTCAAATTTGTTGAAGTACTATATTGAAGTAATCTACCTACATTAGGGATGTTAAAAAAACTCGAAGCGAATCTATATTCCCGTGCCGGGCTGCTTCTCGGCCTGCTAATATTGTACCGGTACTAATGAAAACCTTCCCACATCTCTAAACTATATATTCATAATGTAATTTTGGACTATTGTTTATAATGGATAGCGGACACGACACGCATGTATCGGCTTTGATTATCGATACGATATTCGCTATTATAATATGAAATCTTTATACGGATGTCGTATATCTATCTTAATAGGGGTAACGCACACGACTGACATTTCTTTCTGTTTCTATAGATTATTTTTCATTTAAACAATGAATGATTTCGAGGCCCTATTATCAAAGTAAATCACATTCAATATTATGTAGATTTTATTTAAATAAAACACTACTATACTAGAGTGTTGGAAATTATATGAAATAATGAACGTGAAACGGAACGTCAACCGGTGCACCAGAGGTTCCGTTTTAAATTTCGTCTTTAAAAGTTTATTTTATTGTTTTATGTGTTGAATCTGTTATTTTATATTGTGCGTTATATAATGGAGAAAAGGTAAGATGAAATAATTGATATCTTAGTACAATTTTTATGCTATAGCCTCACTTTATTACTTGAACCAAACAACCAAACTTTTGTTTTGGCGCGCGCGGCCATGTTGACGGAACAGCTGTTTTGTGCGTACGTTCTGTCGTGACCTCTGAATTATTTTATCGTAATGTTGAGAAAAAATACGTGATGATTGTATTGAGAACAATGTCAACAAAGCGTGGTTCTAGAGTGGGACAGTGCGGTGTATAAGTGTTGATTACGGAATGTGTTTATGAGAATAACAGGTATATGCAATGGCTTGTGGAATGCAAAGTTTCGAAGATTGTGACATTTCTGAAGAAGAAATGGAGTTTAGGGCGAAATGGAGTAGATTTTCCGACTGGTTGCACTGTATTTGTGTGGTAACGTTTGATTTGGAGCTCGGGCAGGCGATGGAGAGCGTGTATCCGCCTGGCGTCACACTTACGGACCAAGAGAAGTGTAATATTTGTTACTTAGCGTTCCCGGACTCTAATTCGGGATGTATGGGTGACACGCAGTTTCACGTGAGGCTGCGTTCGCGGGCACCGCTCACGCGGCAACAGTTAATATACAACGAAAACAGCGTGCCTACACTCCGAGCAGATCCCACGCACTACTGGGGCTTCGTATACTTCCGTCAGGTTAAAGATCCGTCGTTACCGCGAGGTTACTTCCAGAAGAGCATAATTTTGCTCACTCGGCTACCGTTTATCAATTTATTTTACAAGGTTATACAGTTAATCGCACCCAAACACTTCGAGGACGGTGAGAGTAGTCTAGAAGCAGCTTGTCACGATATTAACAGGTGGCCGACACTCGTCGCTGGCCAGAATGTCGTGTTGCCCGTATTGGGAACTGTTTTCCAATCGTACATTCCTAATCAGCAGACAGGGAAAGTTTCAAGGTCAGACATTGCCAAACAAGTGCACACTTCTAACGTACCTCATATCTTAGCTTCTATTCAGGATGTTAACGTGTTTGATGCACTGGCCGGTGTCATATCTCATCTACATTTGCTATGGGAACTAGTACTCACTGCCGAGCCTATTGTTGTGATGGCCAGCTCACCGACTGAGTGTTCTGCGTTAGTTCAGGCGCTGACATACTTGATCCAACCCCTTCCATATGCTGCGGAGTACAGACCATACTTCACAATTCATGATAGTGAATTCAAAGAGTTTACACGGAAACAATACAATCCGCCCTGTGTAATATTAGGTGTGACTAATCCATTCTTCACAAAAACATTGCAACACTGGCCGCACACAATCAAGCTTGGTGATGCAAGTTCTATTAAAACCAAGTTAAGGAAAGTTGGTAATTTAAAGCTATTAGATACGGCACCCGGAGTGTATACACAGTACAAAACGTTTTTAGAAAAAGACAAGACAATAATAAAGAAACTTCACAATGGAATGAAGACTGATAGGCCGTCAGAAGTTCAGACAGCGATGGTCAAAAGGCATTTGCTAGAGCTGACACAGAGCTTTATGATTCCTTTAGAGAGATACATGGCTTCATTGATGCCATTACAAAAAAACATATCCCCCTTCCGATCTGCACCGATTCCAAACCCTTTTAATCCCGAAGATTTCTTTGCAACACTGCAACAAGCGGGCCCTCATTTGACGACTGGCATCAAAGGGGATTGGATTGGCCTATACAGGAATTTCTTTAGAACACCCAATTTCAGTGCCTGGTTCCACCAGAGGCATCGTAATTTAACGAATAAATTACGTGCATTACAATTAGAAGCTTTAGCCGAGAGTGACTTGAAGAAGTGGTCAATAGGGAAGAAAGAAGTTGAGATTGTCGATATGGTGCTTAAGTTGAGAGAGGTTTTGAAGAGTGATCCACCAGTTGCAGATAATACTCGGACATTGTTAGCAAGAAGGTTGGAGGACCTCAACTGTGTCTTGCCAGATGATATGAAATCTATTCTGAATGCAACTTTGTGACATTCAGAATGCTGCGCCTCAGAACTGAGAGGTTGCAGCGAAGACTGCAAAATCCAGTTAAGATATAATTGTAGATTGGTAGCCTGTACATAAAAAAACTGGCCAAATTTTCAGCCTATTTTATTTTTCTATGCAGAGTTTATTGACCATTGCAGATTACATCTAGTTTTCTAAGAAACATCCTGTATATTCTTCCCTTATAACCAATAGAATGTGTACTTCTGTTAGTTTATAGGTAGAAATTTAATTGTTACTTTAATTACAATATTCATGATTATGTTGAAAATTCTTTTTCATAGGTGCAAGAATAAGGTTGCCAGAACTTAACAGACCGGGCAAGATGTGAAGAGCCAGATACTTAATTATTTGGCTCTCAGACTTAGTGATCAAGTACTAGATACTCTATTAATGATCTTTAAAGTTCAAAATTCTAAATTATACAAGATATTAACTTAATAAATTGTAAATGTAAAAGCCTAACCAGACAGCTTATTGTCTGGCTAAGTGTCAAAAATGCCTAACATATACTATGTCTATAGCTTTACTGGATGTCTGGCAACCCTATACACAATTTGTTTTATTAGACTTGGCTAAGATAAAACAATAGGTGCATCCATAATAACAACATCACTAGTTACTTTATTTGCCTATTGTTATCAACATGCATTGTTTGATTGTTGTTATTCTGATATGAAGATATTAAATGTACAATAACTTCAGCCATAAATTAGAACGAGCAACTGTGTTTATTATAATTTTAATATTATAACAGTTATGGTAATTTCACACTGCAGTTACAGTACATTATGTCGTAAAAACGATTTTGCCTCCCGTATTTAAAATACAATATGTGTTACTATGCTACAGTAAAATGTTTTTATTAAGCTGTATCGTTCATATGATCAAGAAGTATGTCTTTAAACTTGTAAATACGTAACTAAATATAATTTTGTCTGCAAAATTATACCTGCAATATGTCAATGCTATCATGAAAACAATGCTGTAATGTCATTGATAATTGTGTATAATATTAATTTTATTACTAAGTATGTACATACTCTGTTCATCAATTTTACTGAACAACTAAGTATGTACATACTCAGTTGATCAATTCTATTGATTGCAGTGTGTGATCACCATAACAAGTGAACTGATACACTAGTTACTAATATACAAAATAGAGTCCTATTTTGTGCTAAACATGTATATTGTTGTAGTTAGGTTAGTTACAGAATAGTTAGATATAATTTTAATCCTTGATGTAAATGTTTGTGTCCAGTGTTAGTAATTTTTTAAGTATCCCTCATGGCCCGATACTCTAATTAATCATATCTTTTCATATAACAGAGTAGCATAAGTTGTTTTTAAATATCTATATTTTGTCCAGAATTATTTCGAATTGTATAATATAATTATTGTTTATTAGAATCTCATTATGAGCATAATTATATGTCACTCCAATATCCATCCACTTCCATATAATATTAATACATTCATATTCATAAGTAAGATGTATAAGTTGTAAATATACCAATATAGATAACACTATATGTGGATTTATGATAGTGTTATCATTTATGGTATTCTATTGGTGTTTAAAGTCGCACTTTGATCTTCGTATTAATGGAAATTGGTGCCAAAATTATATGATTTTCAAAATTTTAGAAACTTGAAAAAAATTTGTAGCTAAGTGCCCAGTAAAAATATATTGAACAGTACAGTTTTATGAAATTTTATATTAGGTTTTGTTCATTGAAATTTAACTTACACATGTTACTGTCAATCATTAAATTAATAAATTAAATGTGTGGTAGTTCTGTGCTTTAAAATGCTGTCTTGGATGTAAATACATGTTCTAAACGAAATGTATGTGTGCTAAGCGAAAACATAAGACGTCCTAAATTATAACAAATAAATAGTATAGTGTAAGCAAAATGAATGTTGACTTCCATGCCATGAACTTCAATGATTTATAACATTGTTTCTCAAGTATTAAATGCTACTTCTATTGATCTCTTTAAACCAAAAAATGTGTATGTAACATGTAACTGTCATTAATTTCCATAGCCGTTGCCTGGGGGAGGGTCTAGGGTTCAAACCTCCACTCCGAAATTCTTGGAAGTGGTATGGTTTTAAAGTACTCAGAATATTCCTTATATTGAACGCTGATGATGGTATAGACAAGTTAAAACAATGAGAGGGCCGAGCATGCGTTTTGGGAAGTGAATTACATAGTAGTTTTTAAACATTGGCACTTATGTTGAATAGAGTGCAAATTCTTGGGTTGGATTTCAAATATTTATGATTCATTGCTCACTTCCCATTCAATCATTATGACAAAAAATATATAAGACATTCCTGCGTTTTTAAAAAAAAATCTTTTTTCTCTTCACACCATTACCCACTCGCAATGGACATCTACCCTCCTAATGAGAAACAATGTATATGTGTAGGAGGGAAGTTTAATAACAATACTGTTATACATGACTAAAGAATAAATCTGGTATGTTAATTATTACAAGAACACCAAATTTGGAATGTTGCTCAATTTTAGTCATGTCCATTTTTGTGTAAATAATTTAATTCCTCCTTTACCTTGTAACATATCCCAATGTGTGACTAAGACGCCTGTTATTTTAGCTACTTGTAAAGTTGTAAATATAAACATCACTACCAACTTACTTCACATACTGTAAATGCTAATAAAATTAAATACATTTTAATTTTTCAAAAAATTGTTTAATTTTTAACCTTAGAATAATTGTGCTAAAACTGCCTCAATATGGAACATAGAATCGAGGGCAGAAAACCATAATAGGCATGCACTTTAGTCTAAAAAGCGTTTTGGACATGGCAAAATAAGTCCTGAACACTTTGCAGATCCTTTGGTGCTAATTGTATAACATAACTAAAAATAACAGTCTATTTATTTACAAAATTCTAACAAGATAGGCGGGCGATTCGATCACAATCTGTTATATCTGGTCTTGCTCCAAATGTTGTCGTTATCAGTAACTAAAGTGTATACTCCTGCGAGGACAAGGCCGGTGGCTGCTCCTAGACCCATAGAACGGAGTCCAGCAGTGCTCTTGTATATCAGACCAGTGGTAGCTGCTGCTATAAATGTATTTGCAGTGTCTTCTTGATCACGAACCCAGGTAACTCCAAGAGCGATACATGAATAGAAAGATGCGATTATGCCTAGTGTGCAGCCTGTAGTAGTCCCTGTAAACAAAAGTAATGCATATTTATTTATCACCATTTATTTATAATTCATCTGTTTACATTTCTGGTAATGTATTTATTTATAGAACAATTGTGTTTATAAGGCGGATAATTTAGTCTATGATTGATAATATAATAGAATGTATTAATATTAGTTTAATGACTATTGAAACAATTCACCCGTCATTCATGTTTATCTTAATGAAAACTTGGGAGTTGTGAATACATTGAAGTCAATTTTAAATTATCCATGACCATTAAACATTTATAATCAAATACAAATTAATATTATCAGCCACCTGATACTTTAATTGAATATATTTGGACTCATTATTAGAATATGAATGAAGTTTTCTAAAGTTTAATAACAATGAAATTAGATGATTAATTATTCTATATGACACATTTACCAACAAAAAATAAGAATCTTATTGTTGATAAATGTTTTAAATATGTTTTTGCAATATCTGACCTTGCTTCATAATGTAGTTGACGACTTGTGTTCTTCGAACTTTGCCCACCTGCCCAGCTAGTGTGGTAGCTCTCAATCCCTTGTACAGACCAGCCATGCCTCCTATACCTGTTGATTTATAATTAAAAGATTTTAGGCTTCATTCGTTTTGATAATACTAGTACCTTCTTGTCGCACCTTTTTTGAAGAACTCCATGTCATAGCGTTAATTTTCCATCAGGGCCCTAAATTCCTGCATGCCTTAGGGCCTTAGGCAGCAGACTTCAGATGGCCTAGGATATTACACAAGTCAAATTTAAAAGTTTAATGCTACCCTCAGCCATTTACTAGGTTTGTGGGTTGTAGTTGAAGGATTCTAGCCTTTTGTTGTAAATGCCATAGATACATGATAATTGCCATATACAAACCCAGAACAAAAAACTAAATTTATTATTAAATTTCACTTTGTTGGGGAATTCAACATGGAATTCTATGTGCATTAAGACTGGTACCGTTTTGTGTGGTCATCAATAATTATTTCTTAATAAAATATATTTTTTCTTAATAAAGTTGTTGATCAAGCAGGTGGCCAGGCTTAATCAATGGCCAGATACTTGGATACATCACTGGCTAGTATTCAAATAATAATTCGTACATCCACACTGGCTGTTTGACTGAAGTGTTATTGTGTATTTATTGCATAGGTACACTATTGAATTCATGGGATCCCAGTAGTTGCAAATATGAATATTTGTAATATAAACAACATAGACAATCAGCCTTGAGTCACTACATACATGTAAATGTAACGCAATGTTATGTAAAATTACGAGTTTGAGGTTAACACAAGTTGCTTGGAGCTTACCTGAGCCTGTCATGAAGGACATGCCGATTATAGGCAGAGCGACATTGGAGCGCCTCGCAGTGGACGCCATATGGCTATCGTCGGGATAAATAAACTCTGGCTGCATTTTTGGGATGTAATTCGGATCGAAGTTGAGATACGGCGACAGGCTCGCCTGTTGTCGTTTTTTCTCCTCACTCTTGTTCATAGGAAGTATGTCGCCGAAAAGTGACATTTTGGATGGATATTGAACACTATTTCACATAAACTAAACTAAACAAACCGTGATTTGGTGATCACGTAAAATTTTACGCGATCGAATCGAAGTCGATCGAAAATATCGAAATGTCAAAAGGACATGATGGGTCCATGGGTTGACAGAAGACAGGTGATAAGAGGGTTGCCATATTGACCATATTCGATTGATTTTTTAAGTGAAGTAGGCAAAAGTATTCGTTTTCTGCCACATTATATCACATTTATTTACCTCAGTTATAATAATAATTCTATAATTTTATTTATTTCAGTGAAGAAAGAACGCCAGAAGATGTAAGAAAAATAATTAAAATTGCGAAACTACATGAGTCCGAGTTGACTGAAATTACGCAAGTACTCAGATTTCCTGACCCGACACAACATAATGATAACATGAAGCTAATGTTACTAGATGATATTCTATTAAAGGAAATTGAAGCCGGTAACCAATTGGTATTCAAAGGTTTGTATTTAAAATTTGCAAATGAAAGGATAGATTAATGTTATAATTATTAAAAAAGGGAGAAATAAAAAATGGATTACTATGAGTATATCACTATAATGTAAGTTTTTATAATAGATGGTGCTGTACATAAGAATAAAAATGTAACGTGCCGCCCTGCTTGTGCAACATCTATACGGCTAAATCTCCCCTGCATATTTAAACCAATAAATCAATAAAAATCAATAAATTTTCGTTTCAGGCGATCCAGACGAAAATGTAGTTTTATGCACTAATAATAAAACGTACGATGTAAAGGAAGCAGAAACCTCTAACAGTCTTTTATTGGTGCCAGATTTGTTATTTGCCGCATCTACAGGACTCGATGAAACGATAAATAACAATTCTATGGAATGCGACTCTGATTCCTCCTTTGAAAGATCGAATACTAGCTTAAACAAATCTACTGAGTCTGATGAAGGTGCGAAAACGCCAAGAAATATCGAACATAAGGACATTTTGAACACTTTCTTTACGTATTATGAACTGAAACCATGCAAACCACGACTAACGAAACTAAGAAAAATTTTAGATGCTACCAAATATCAGGGACAAGAATTAGAATTTAAAGTAGACAAAAGCAAATTATTAGACAACGAAGCTTTATTCAATTTAGTTCAAGCGTCCAGAACAGAGTTAGATGCTGAGTTAGAAAAGATACAGGCAATAAAAATAGATGAGCATTACCGGTTGTTAGAATTTGATTATGAATTTCGAGTTCTATCGTACATGCTGGATTTGATTGATGAGAACTCGTGGCCTTTGAACAGGATATCTAAGGAAATAACTCTAGATAGTTTGAAAGATCTAGTGCCTTACCCAGTATTGGAAGCAATGTTCCGATTTTACACAACCGAATCAGATGTAGAGGAAGATGTTCAATATTACCAGTATAAGCAGGATAAAGTATGTCAGTTCTTAGCGAGGGTGCTATTGAAAAGTGCTGGGAAGTTTAATTATGTGGAATTTCTACAAGCTTGGAAGGACTCTGTTCCTGAAGGAATGGTAACAAATGTAGGTAATTTGTATTGTTAATATATCGTCAACATGTCTACATGTCTTCAAAAACACGTAGAAGACACTTTTATGCATTAAATATACCTTCGAACTAAGTTCTCTTATATTCAACAATACAATATAACAATTATGTATAATTACATTGAAAATTTTTCGTTAAATATATTTTCAGGAATCTCTCCTATCTGGCATTGCAATTATAGATAAAACGACAACCCCACAAGTCATTTGGGGTTTCATTGAAAGTGACTTACCTGAGGACATTAACGAAAGGTTCAAGGTTCTGTTCCAAACGAAGCCAAAGTGGAAAGTGAATGAAATTTCACCATACATTGAGTAAGGGTACATACTATTATAACATGAATTGTCTATAATATTCACCACTCATTACTCACTCAATGTCCCATGGTTGGGAGACGGCTATCCTCTCAAAATTAGAAGGTTATCAAGCTGGTAATGTGTGTTTTATAGAGCTCGCACATCTTAGAGTTATCTCAAATCTAATAGAATCTTCTTCAAAACTTTAGAACTCTCTTTTTGGAGTCAAAGACAATCTCGAATCTCGATTTTTTTTTCCTACAACAGGTAATATTAATTATATGGGTATTTTTATTTTCCTTACAGATTATATGCAACAGAAAAATTAAACGTAAATGCATTATTAACAAAGTACGCACGTGCGTCGACTCAAGATGGCGTCAGAGTGTTTTCAGCGAAACATATGAAATGAATAGACGTAATTTGTATATTTTCCGTTATTTTATAGTATTTTGTTATTAAAAGCCCACAAGAAATATAATTATATTTAAAGCTTTTAATTTGAGGTTTTATTAATAGTAAGTTTCATTCCATTTAATCAACGTTCTCATTCCCAACGGTAGTTTGCTGATTACTGAGAAAAGTGACTATAATAGTAAGATAGCATTTGCAGGATATTTTTGTTAGTCTGATTTTTTGAGTTTTCGTTGCCTTATATTTTTCATAGTAGTAGAATTTGGACTTCAATTGATTGTTAAAATGTAAATATCTAAATGTTTGAGTATAAAGAAAACATAATATTTCGTTCGGAGTTACTACTGTCTTTTGCGTAAAACAACTTTTTTTTAAACGGTTTTATTTAGCTCACCCCGTTTGTTTATTTATTTGTTTAGGTCAAATTTAGTAATTGAAATTT
>DWNR01001391.1:0-15260 GCA_018250455.1 Polygonus leo
GCATAAATTATAACCATTTTCAACTCAATATTGAAATATTCGTGTTACCTACTAGGGATTCAAATTACGCTTATTAACCTGCCAATAAAAGACATGGATTCCTATGTATCTTCATATAATTGTATGCAAATATAGCCAGTAAAGCAAGGAATGTTATGCAATATATAATAGGGATTTAATTTATGCGATAGCTATTTATCTACAAGTATTATTTTAATAGATATTCATTTTATAAGTTGTTTATTCTAACAGGTATCATAAGGAAGGAAATATATTCAAAACATATCTCATGTGTGTGGATTGTAGAAGCAGATACTGGGGCCTGCGTGATAAAATTATAATCATAAGATATTAAATTAGTAGAAATAATCAAACTAAAATTGTATCTCAGCGACAAGCTATTCTATTAGGTTACTTGACGAATTAAAATGAAGCCCAGTTGACTGACATTCTATAAATACAATAGGTATAATAATCAAAACATAAACTAAAATAAATTTTGAGTATAAGTTATTAACATTAAAAACTACATACGAAAAGTATATTCGAGTGATAACAAGATGCTTGATAAAAATTACTGTTAAAAACACAACGAGAATAGGTACAATTAAATTTATAAATGGGCACGCTGTGAACTTCTGTATGATTTGATCTTGAGAAGAATTCTGACATTTACATCTCCTTGAACTTAGATTGATACCACTTAAACCTTTATGTAACTAAGTTGACATAACTTTAGCTGTGGAGTTTAGATGCTATCAATACCCATTGCTACGAGTATCTGTGAATAGTTCAAAGGTTTAAGTCATATATCACTGATGATTCAAAGACTAAATGTAGTTGTTACATGTTGAAAATAAATAAAAAATCGCGTTTTTTTATAATCTAGAGCCACCTAATGATAAGTTTACATTGTCGCCCATGACAATTTGTAAAAAATTCAAGTAAGATTAGATCGTACCTCAGATTGACCACGGATACAATGCTACCCCTGATAATTTTAGTACACTTACACGCTCCTCCAAAGCCTTAAGACCACCCCGGTTGAACTACAAGACTCAAACTCCTACCACCTGGTTACGACACAGTTTGCTTGTCCAAATGACCTTTATTTCATTAGTAGCGCCCACACAGCATCATGAAATTTGAAGTACGAGTAAACACGTATCATACTATAACAAAAAAAAACTAATATTAAGTACCCATGTGTTCTCTCTCCAGATGTAACGAGGTCTCTCCCGTCGCACCGCTCTACAAGGCATTAGTTTCCGAACATAACCGCATCGCTGGCGAACTTTACTCAATGAACCCGTTCTGGGAAGAAAATACCTTGTTCCTGGAGACTCGGCGAGCAATGGCTGCTATTATGCAACATATCACATATAATGAATTCTTGCCAGTGCTGCTAGGAGAGGTAAGGAATAGCATATACAGCAGTTTTTAATAGTGGTCTTAAAGGGTTTCCTGATCGGTGGTCCGTGAGAGCACCTAAGTCCACTAAATGCAGAAATGCAAGAAAAAATAAAAAATGTAAAATAATTTAAGTGCTGCCACTTACTAGTATCTTGCCTACCTCTATTTAATGCATAGATTGTTTGGAAGAGGTCATTACTATTCCTTACTGTCAATTAATAAATGTAACTCTCTTGTTATAAGCAATAATTGCACTTTTCACAATATATGATACTTATTGTATTACACTTAAACATGCCTTCACACAGGTGGGCATGGCGAAAGCAGAGCTGAAGTTAACTTCGTTAGGCTTCTGGCGCGGCTACTCGAGCGCGAACCGCGCGGGCGCCTACTCGGAACTAGTCGCAGTTGCTCCCATCTTTGAAGCTATGATGAATGAGAAGCTGGTAAGAATTTATTTTATTTATTTCAAAACATTTCATAGTCTTGCTCGTTTTTACTTTCATCCGAGTGCACCATTGGTACACCTGGTACACAATTAATGTTAATGATAATTCGTTCTGATATTGTATTTAAAGCTTTTTCCCACTGTATGGATATACGCCGCTCCATATGCAAATACATTTTTAAGCTGATTTGACTATACTGGGATTTAAACCTGGAACCTAATGTGAACAATACAATGTGTGTACAATATTTTAATGTAGTCTAGTTTCCCCAAATAAATCATTAATTTCATCTCAATTTTCTACATCCCCAGATCAATACCACAATAACTCTCCAACATCTAGTCAAAACCAACGCACACAGTGTTTCCCGGTTCAACCCATCAGCCCAGTGGGATCTCAACCGCTCACGAGACCACGGCGTCGCGTCCTATCTGCGAGTTCTGCGTATGTGCGAGCCCATGGCCAATGTGAAGTCGTACGCGGATTTCCAGAAACTAGGCTTCGATAGGACTCACCAGGAGATGATGGCTGATATGTATAGGTAAGCTATTTTGTACCCCTAGACATTATATTTTAAGACTTAGACTGATTAAACTACAAAAATGGCCGTATCGAAGCGCAGAACTAAGAGGAAAACTCATTTTAAATTCTCTACCATGCTTGCGAGCGTTGACTATATATACGTTTAAGTAAGTTACGTTATAGACATTTTCAAGATTATCCTCATGCTCATTTGCATGCCTAGTTGATGTGATTAGACCAAGTATATATGCAAGGAATGTCATAGATGGATCTCTTTCCATCCTAAAACTAAGGTTAAGATTGTACTAAATCTAGATACACTTACATTATTCAACATAAATAAATTTTTTGTAAAGCCATTACTGAGGATTCGTTAATTTTCCAGAAACGCAGAAGATATTGAACTGATGATTGGAGGAAGCATGGAGAAGCCCGCCTCAGGAGCCGTTATCGGATCCACTCTGGCCTGTGTGTTAGCTTTACAATTCGCCAATTTGAAAAAGAGTGACAGGTAACTATGATTTTGGATAATCAGCACATTTTACTTAATTTTATCAAAACGCTTGTTTGTAGAGAAATTTGACTTCTACTCATCTAAATTTAATGTAATGCAAATTTGTAACTTGTGATTTTGCTCTTTAGGTTCTGGTACGAAAATGACATTCCTCCATCTTCATTGTCTCCGGAACAACTCGGCGCTATCAGGAAGGTCTCTCTCGCCGGTTTGCTTTGCGCTGCTGATGATACCTTGGAAGGAGTTCAACCTAAGGCTTTTGTTAAAGAGGACCCCTACCTGTAAGTTATGGAAACAAATATTCAGAAAAATAGTTGATTTCAAAACGTAAATGTATAGGGCTAATTGAGATTTAGATTTAAAATGTATTAGACTACGAAATTACAGAGCAGAGAAGCTCCTCTCAGAATTAGAAGGAATTATTAGTCCATGGTCCACCATGCTGTGCTAAAAGCCATGCATATTCATCTTTGATATATTTTTATCAGTAATCTGTATCACTGATTAAGGCTATCAAAATTATTGTATCCTTCTGGAGGTATCTAAGTAATAGTAATTACCGCTTAGATGCCTACAAACGTTTTTTCACCATCGAAACTATAATTTAAATATGAAAATATATCTGTATTACAGGAACGCAGCCCAGCATTGCTCTCAACATTCCCGACTGGAACTGCAAGCGTGGAGAGACGAGAGCGGTGCCAAGGCAGCTGAGAGACTCTCTGAAGACATGCTGGCTGCAGCTCTAGAGAAAGCTAAACAGGAGATGGCTGATAGGAAGAAACTGGAGTACATGCTTTGGGAAGCACGTAAGTAGCGTGAAATGATTTAATTAATCAGTTTTTGTATGAATACTCAGGGAATAGATAGATATGGAAGCATAAGCAAAGAAAGTAGAACATTTAGTATAACAGCTCTAAAATAGAATTGCTGTTTAAGCCTGATTTGTAAAAAATAATAAAGCTGGTAATATGCTAAAGTCTACTACAAACGGTAGAACGGAAAAATCAAATTTTGGTGTCTTACATTCTGCTATATTAGTTATCTAGTTACTTAGTTATTTAGAAGTACTCGATTAGACATTAAGTATATTAATGTTTGTTTTTACAGGTGGAGGAGCTGACCCTAAGTCACCTGTTGGTACTGCTGCATCCTTCTCCAAAGCGAATAAATACGCTCTAAAACTCGCTAACACGTCTCTGTTCTTGGAGTTCGCTACCAATGAATTAGTTAACTCCGTCAATAATGGGTAAGTTTTAACAATGTTTTCTTGCCTATTATCATGCTTATTATCATGAAAAGCTACAGATAATTTGACATGTTTAAACACAGTCGTCATTGTTGTATGGATCTTTATGGCAGCCCTATGAGCACAGTTGTTTATCAAGCAAGTAAATGTATTTGGACAACGGCAATGCTTATACATTATCAATTTCGTTTTTACAGTCGTCGTCGCAAGCGTCAAATCTTCGACGACTCTCTCGGCTTTGGTACCGCCAATGACTTCGTGGATTCTTTACAATCAGTGGACGTAAGCGGATTCCTCGGTCAAGACCAAACTGGACCAGTAATCGAGCCTCAGTGCGATGACCAAGGGCCATGTGATACTGAGTCTCCGTTTAGAACTTACACTGGATACTGCAATAACCTGAGGAACCCCAACTTGGGCAAAAGTTTGACCACATTCGCCAGATTATTGCCGCCCGTGTATGAAGATGGTAATTATTATTTTATCTCTCTCCCTCTCTATAAATATTTTTTCTTTATTCCTTTTATTTATGTCTGTTTTCCTATACTATCTAAATTATTATTATCTTTCTTCTAAAATTACTTAATTTATTCTTACCCATCCAACTCCCGACGCTACCCAGCTTATCTTATCTTTGCTTATGCACATGCTGTAATCGGAACAAATTTTTAAATCCCAATATGAAGTGAAATAATGGATATAAAAAAATTCAGTCCACGCAGAACAGTCATTGTTTTTATTGCTAGAGACATTTCATCCACTCCTTTAATTGTTGGACTTGTCTAAAGCAGGGGATACCACAGTTCTCTTGGTCCTTCGAGCTGAATCAAGATAATTAAGAAAAAAACTCCATAACCGAAACAACCTTTGCTATTCTTTCAGGTGTAAGCCGTCCCAGGATCAATTCAGTAACAGGAACGCCCTTGCCGTCGCCGCGTATCATCTCCACAGTGATCCACCCGGACATCTCCAACTTGCACACGCGGTATACTCTCATGACCATGCAGTTCGCTCAGTTCCTTGACCATGAGCTTACTATGACACCCATACACAAAGGTAAATATAGTTGTAATATTTAACTGGTAATCCCTTTATAGCTTCTCACACTATGACTCCAGGATTCGAATACCAGACAGCTGATTTTTTGAAATTATCTGCGTATTAGAAATAATATGTCACATACTTTATGTAAAATGCTTGAAGAGTTATTATGAAAGAATAATAACATATAAAACTACAGAGCAGATACTCTTTACATAATAGTGCAGGGTCGCCATTTGTAAATTGATTCTTTACTTCTTCAGAACAATTTTAATTATATTGTTTGAAAACCAGGTTTCCACGAATCAATCCCTGATTGTCGATCCTGCGACTCCCCGAGGACGGTGCACCCAGAATGTAATCCGTTCCCGGTTCCGCGAGGAGATCACTACTACCCTGAAGTCAACATCACTTCTGGAGAAAGATTATGCTTCCCCTTCATGAGAAGTTTACCTGGACAGCAACAGCTTGGTAAGAACATACTTCAATAGATAAGATTAAAATAAGATAAGATTATACTTAATAGCAAATAGGTTATTACAAAAATGGCCAATTGCTTTGTCAAAATTCGCATAATACTCTTCTTGTCCAAAGATCCTGTCCAAGATCTAAACCTCATTTTTCTATTCGAAGTTTTATCAATTCTGTAGTTTAGTATCAAATTGTATTTACTTTTTGTTTTCTTGATTTAGCTGTGTAATCTTTTACTAAACTTTTACATCACAAAGGACACATCAAATCATCTACGAGGGAAGTATATATGGACAGAATTATTTCGGTATCTAATTTTATTTTTGTATATAGTTCCTTACAGCGTTTTTATCCACACCGGATGAATATAATCGGCTTGCTTGGAGGTTAGGTTATAATAAATCTCTGCATGCACTCTGCTAAAATCAATGCACAAATTTCTTTTTAAACAATCTATTCAAAATTATAAAATCAATTCCAGGACCCAGAGAACAAGTGAACCAAAACACAGCCTTCATCGACGGTTCAGTGATCTACGGCGAGAACCCCTGCATCGTGCGGAAACTACGTGGATTTAATGGAAGATTGAATGCCACGACACGGCCGCAAAATGGAAAAGATCTTCTACCACGTTCAGACAGCCATCCTGAGTGCAAGGCTCCCAGTGGATATTGTTTCATTGCTGGTGAGTTTGTGTGCTGTGCCCAATGAAACTGTTGTGATTTGGATAAGACAATAACTTATATAAAGTATTAGGTTAAGTACTTTCTAACAGCTTAGCCCGTAATTCTAGAGATTTATTTAAGCAGCTTTATGTAACTAAAGTCTGAGATGTTTTATGAAAATTGCTTTAATAGTTTTTTTTTACTATTAGCGATAATGTATTCCTGAATCACCTGATTCTTGATATTTACTAATGCTCAATTTCCAGACTACGAAACCAAATATGGCCACTATCTAGATAGTTCGTCAAAGATTTTATGAGGCATTAATACATCTATCAACAATCTGATCACATTCTAGACTTCTCTTCAAAATACCTGTTTCATTTTGTAATACTGTACCTACCCTCCGCAATGTATATAAAAAAGGTTGAAACAGAAGTTACTACGCCAAAATTCATTATTGCTTCGTATAAATGTACCTACAACGATTTATAGAATTAAATGATTAAAAACCATCCACAGGTGACGGCAGAGCATCAGAACAGCCAGGCCTCACGGCGATCCACACGATATTCCTGCGGGAACACAACCGCTTGGTCGAAGGCCTCCGAGGCGTCAACCCGCACTGGGACGCAGAGTTGCTGTTCGAACACGCAAGACGCATCGTTACGGCAGAGTTCACTCACACCATCTTCAACGAGTTCCTTCCGAGACTGCTGTCCTGGAACGCTGTCAATCTGTACGGCTTGAAGCTGCTGCCTTCAGGTATGTTGATTTCCTATATTTTATTTTCGTAATAAAAACTGACTTACTGACTGACTGTCTTATTTTGTTAGAATTCCTGTAATAGTTTGCCACGCAAAATGTATCGCCCGTCACACCATGTATTCCCAAGATCATTTTCCTGAAAAGTTGTCAATATTTACGATAGTTTGAAGCTTAAAATCATAATTTAAAGAAGCTAAAGCTGGAGTACAAGAATTCCTGGTTGGTAAAATTGGAAGAATTCGTATTTTGCCTTGCTGTGCTTTCGTATTATGCCTTGGTTCACTTCGTTCGTTCGTTTAAGAGCCGGGTTTGATTTCTCATGTTTTGTATATTTTTTTGTATGAATTGTCGACTTGACTCGACACCCGACAACATGGGTTGATCCGTTCAGTGTTTTTTTTTTTGAAGGACATACTTGACATCGACCATAGATGCATTGACACCTTTCAGGATTGAAACTGAAAAATTAGTGAGCTAGGAAGCACAAGGATTATTGCATTAATTTATTATTTTTTTTTATTTTCAGGTTATTACAACGAATACTCACCAACATGTAACCCGGCTATCGTCACCGAGTTCGCGACGGCTGCATTCAGGTTCGGCCATTCGCTCCTGAGACCACATCTGCCGAGACTGTCACCCACTTTCCAACCTGTCGAGCCACCGATTCTTTTGAGAGACGGTTTCTTCAGGCCTGACATGTTCATGGAGGTACATAAATGTTATATTTTTTATATACTTTAGAAGTAAAAAGTTCTAACCGTTCAATTTCATTACCATTCGCCATTCCTAATATTATTAAATTACAATATAATCACATTTACGTAGTTTTCTGAAAATAGGTAAAGTGATCATATACGTGAAGTTGTGGTTGAAATGTATTTAGATATTTTAATTTTTTTTAATATCCACTTCTTATTTCCCAGCATCCACCAATGGTAGACGAGCTAATGCGTGGTCTGTCGTCGACTCCCATGGAAACCTTGGATCAATTCATCACCGGCGAAGTCACAAACCACTTGTTCGAGGACCGAAGAATACCATTCTCTGGCATTGATTTAATCGCACTAAACATTCAGCGAGCGAGAGATCATGGTGTCCCAAGTTATAACAACTACAGAGCGCTTTGCAACTTGAAGAGGGCTTCCACCTTTGAGGATCTGGCGCGAGAGATCCCCGACGAAGTTATTGCCAGGTATGCCACATTAGTTCTACAAAAAACTGTATTCACAGAAGAGCAGGAATCGTCATTTGGAACTGAGAAGGTTGTGAAGAAAACAGCGTTTTAGATACATATTTCTTAAACCTTTTTTATTGGATTTTTTTAACTCTACATGACGAAAAATCATGTGGATTTCGATTTCAAGCGACTGTACACTATCTCTATATTTCGATTTCTAATTTCATAAATGTTTGAAGTATCATCAAAAGTTCCTGTTACTGTTTAAATTTTTATTAAAATTAATTTGATTAATATAGATACTGACCGTTTTGAATGCCCTTTTGCATGATAAATCTCTCAAAGAATTTCAATATCAAATGAGCCAGTTAATAAGCCGTTTGATCTTTAAATAAAATAAATGCTTCATCCTTATTTAGAAATACGTCTACAAATATACAAGTAATTATCAATGTATTCTTCCAGGCTGAAGAGGATTTACGCAACAGTCGACGATATCGATCTATTCCCTGGAGGCATGAGCGAGAGGCCACTACAAGGCG
This sequence comes from Polygonus leo, assembly GCA_018250455.1. Taxonomy (NCBI): domain Eukaryota; kingdom Metazoa; phylum Arthropoda; class Insecta; order Lepidoptera; family Hesperiidae; genus Polygonus; species Polygonus leo. Next base: position 8,815 of record DWNR01001391.1, read on the forward strand.
GCTTGGTCGGACCGACGTTTGCTTGCATCATCGCCATTCAGTTCAGACAGTTGAGGAAATGTGATCGTTACTGGTGAGTTCTAATTCGGTGCATTGATTAAACAATAACAATCATATCCATAGTGGATTAAGAAGCCTTTACAACATATGGTTATTAATAACCACTAGGACAGAAGTCCAACTTAAGGACAATCAGAGATGCGTAGGTGCTTTTTAATATAGCCACAGTAGGCTTGCTTTATAGCACTTTTAAGGTATAAAGCAATAATGTCCAATATAACCAGGTTCAAATAGTTCAAAGGTCGCACTAAAAAGCAATAGCCTTGATATGGCAAAAACATAACTAGGTTTACAATATTTCTGCTAATTTGCTGTTAAACAGCAGAATTTGTAACGCGATTATATCTAGTCGAAATGGACCCTTCGAGTCCTAAAAAAATGCGTGCCGAAAATAAATCAGAAATTAGGCCACGTGTTTTAATAAAGTAAACTCAAGATTGCGACCGATCTTGAGTGTGGTTTAAGTACTAGAGTGTAGTGAAAGCCTTACGAATGATAATGCTCAATAATTGAGCACGCGAGAGCAAGATTAGCATGAACATGTCTGGTAAAAGTATGCGAATGCCTCATAAGCCTAATAAGCCAAAATAAGAACATTCTCGCGTATCGAGTTAAGTTGCTATTTTTTTAGGACTTTCGAAATTAATTTGACTGTTAATGATTCAGGTACGAAAATGGAAACGGTCCTGGCCGCTTCACGGAGCAACAGCTGGCCGAGATCAGAAAATCGACACTCTCCAAAATCCTCTGCGAAAACTTTGACATCACCAGCGACATCCAACGCGCTGCCTTTGATCTGCCCAGCAATTTCCTGTAAGATCATAGTATTTTTATAATTTAGCACACATTAACACGCAGTCATCCACATCTTCTTCTTAGAGGCGGCGTTAATTGTTGACTATATTTTGTTGCAAACGTCTATAGGCGAAAGTGACTAATTTTTATCTGGTGGCTTGTGTCTTATCACTTAGAAATACATAAAAAAACCTGACGTCGTGGGACACCTGTCAGATATGAAACATCAAAACTAATAAAAGAATAGTTTCATTCACCAATCACACCAGGCAAACGAGCATGCAGTCCACTTCATTATAACTGATCACTGCCGCCCAATGACATCAGTAATCATCCTCAAGCACAATTAAATCATACCCAAGTTTAATCACAGATGCGTTGCCACCCCTGAGGATTAAGGTGTTCGCCTAATGTACAAGTATAGCCGGCAACCACGGTTATCCAAACCGGTCGAATTAAGGGAATCTACTACCGGTCAAACTATTTGGTTATAACCATTAATTAGTGGATTATGCTAACTCACTAATTAAGTCCAGCGTCGCCACGCTAACAGATATTGTTACCCCTTGCATTTCATACTTCATATCATTCTCATTATTTATATTAATGTGTTCATTTATAATATGAATGTGTTCCAGAAACCCCCGCGTGCCGTGCGCGTCGCTGCCCAAGCTGGACCTGTCGGCGTGGCGCGAGAGCGCGGCGCAGGGCTGCCTCATCGCGGGCCGCGCCGTCGCCGTCGGGGACTCCGCCTTCCCCTCGCCCTGCACCTCTTGCATCTGTACTGCTGATGGGGTCAGTATTACTTGTTTAATGTAACCTAACTTAACCAATTTTCTTTCCAAGTAATACATACTTTTCATATTATCGATACTATTAGTTACATCTCAACTATCGATAGATTTTGAAGTCTGTCGACATGTAACATTTAAAGATTTTTCCGGTGTCAGTTTCAAAAATTACTTGCATTTCAATTACTTTACCATTTTACTTTTCGATGAAGTAAAACCGTAAGAAAGTTATACATAAGAAATATAATAAAAATCTTAAGGGTGTGTATAGTTCACCATTTTCCCTATCATTAATTTAAATGGAAACTCGAGTCCAGTTGTGGAAGAATAATCATTGTGATGATGATGATGCTGATGAAAATATATTATCGATAGTTATTGCTTACAACTCGATTATCTATATAGACTATCGATTGCCTTTTCACTTTTCAACTATTATTTACATTTTCGCGATCATATTAGATCAGGTTTTATATGAAATAAAAATAAATATATTACATATTTATCTAAAAAACTGAAGTTCAATTAGGACCCAAATTTAATTAATAAGTTAATTTATAACAATTATATATCCACAGGCACAATGCGCGTCCCTCCGCATCACAGACTGTGCACAGCTAGCGCGCGAGTGGCCGCGCGAGGCAGTAGCGCGTGATGACGTGTGCGCAGCACAATGCCCTGCGCCCGCCGCACGACCTGCACGAAGACACAACTTTAAGTTCCCCGTGCCCGACCTCACGCCATTCATTGCTAAGTGATCTGTTCATACTAGAGTATTGTAGGTAGAGTGGTGGCTCGCATGTCGTAGTCTTGACGTTACTTATTAGTAGGGGTTCATTTGCCCCGAAATCAATATCACACCATACAACGGGTCATATAGTGGCATCTGAGGCGGCGTTAGTGTGCGACGTGTGCGCGGTCCGCCCGCAGACACAACTTCAAGTTCCCCGTGCCCGACCTCACGCCGTTCATCGCTAAGTGATCTGTTCATACTAGTGTAGTGTAGGTAGATTGGGGGCTCGCTAGGCGAGAATTGCAGCTAAACTTGACGTTACTTGTCAGTAGGGGCTCGATTCCCCCGCGCCCAAGGGGCTCATTTCCCCCATGCCCAACTTCACACCTTTCATCGTTAAGTGATCTGTTCATACTCTAGATAGAGGGGCACCTCGTTTAACGTAGAAGGACGGTATCCCCCAACTGTTATTTATTAGTAGGGGTTTCCCCCTACAAAGTGTACAGAGGAACTAGTAACTCTTGTACTAGCTTTGCGTAAACAACAATAAAGATTAGCCATAGACATATTTGTCCAGTGCCTGACTTCACTCCTCTCATCGCTAAGAAATATCTAAAATTACAAATAGTAGGGACTAGTAGGGGAGGGAGCTCACTTACTTGGCTTTGAGTTAACGGAAGAGGACTGTAACCTAACTTGAGATTATTAAACATGTGTCGCATTGAGTCATTTCCCTGTGCACGGTGGAACCTAACAAGAGAAACATTAGCGTGTATCACCAAATGATCTCAAGTGGGTCAATTTATAGGGCGAACTCACCTGAGCAAAAACCTTAAATCGCCTGCTAGATGACTGCCCCATACAAGTCTATCTACACTGGATGATATTACCATACGTCACAATAATGTAGTTGAATCTTGAGTAGTGTATACTTCGTACCGCTGCTTCGAGCTGCACATTTTGAGAAATTTAATATGAACAAGTTGTGAAATACCATGTGCAAGTACGAAAGTCCAGAAATCCTGTATCTAATACCTGTATTTTTGCGACCCATGCTATTATTATTACCAACACAAAAAATGCATTCTTAATTTAAATTCGTTTATTGACGATATGCATGTATTTTCCTCGAGTCAACATTTATATTAGAACAAGTTTCTCAATGGGGCTTTATTTATTTAAGGAGAATATCAAAGGGTAGTCCCTTCAAATCCAATCTTCTCTATCAGATTCCGATTGACTAATTAACTAACCGTCACTAACCCTAGTAAATTATAAAGTACTAATTAAGTTTCCTATGGCAAACTAGTAAAATTGAGTATTTTTTTCCATTTACATCAAAATAAATTTTATTAACTCGCGTTAAGCAAGATAAACAATATTAATACACAAAGCTAACACAAAACGTGCAATTATAATTTCATTATTTCAAATATGAAAATATCCGGCTCGAAGGATCACCTCATGTACAAAATAGTATATAAATTACTTCATCATAAAGTACGTGTTTTTGTACATACAAATCAATTGGAAATGGTGAAACTTAACATTCTATATGTATTTAAGTGAACATTTGTAACTCTTTTCTTACAGTCTTGATAAATCTTTGGTCATGACTAATTTACTTTACGACACGTTTATTTATGGTATTTAATGTCAACAAAATTATTTCTATTTATCGAATTACTTGTGTTAATTCAATATATGGTATGTTTGTAGTTTTAGAATGTGTAAGCATGACGATATGAGTGGCATTAAAAAAATGTTTTTTACGTACGGCTTTGAATTTGTGTAATAGGTGCTAAACTTGTGAAAATGATACTCAATTCGTTTTTTTACTTATTTTTAAAAGCTAATTATATATTTTAGTTAGATGAAATTACCAACGTCGGTTATAAATGTCTTGTACTCACTGATTTATTTACTAAACGTATGGACGCATTTATGGCCATTTTTATTTAGCTTTAATGAAAACAAAACAAAAATATTGTAAGATTAATAATTAAGGTCATGAGTCATCACCGCAAGATTACCAACTAAAATAGTTAATAGAGTACCATCCCAATGTTACCATTAATGTACAATATTTTTTTCAAAGTAAGTTACGTAAAAAGTAAAGATTTCTTAATTCTGCTTGTTATAATTTTTAAGACATTTTTCACTGCCTAGAGATAATGTGCCTAGGAATAAAGATTTTGTACAATATTCGCATTATATGTATTGGCATATAGTTTTTATATAAGTTTAGATTTAGTTTTTAAAATTTAGTCTTTAGTTTGTAATATAAAATACAACAAATTCCTGATGTTTTATTTCCTTTAACAACATTTTTTAAACACACACGAACGAACACAAATAATACAAAACGAACTATTCAGTTACGTTGCTTAAAAATCTCTTTATTTTGTTGCATATCTTTTTACAATAAATACATTACATTACATACAATTTTTGAGTATAAAAATGGTGTTGCGGTAAAGTAAACAACACAAACACAGTTCGACAATCATAAAGTCTTGATTTCTACTACCCACAATATGTACATCAAACACTTGCTCGACGGAGCTCTCCGAGCGCGGCACCACCGGACTAACAATTTTGATTGCACATTCACTGTAGCTCGTCATCCTGAAACGGGAATAATACAAATATTTAATTATATACTCAATGTATACGTGACGTTTACAACAGTTTTTCTCTCAAATAAAAACCATAGTAACTGTATTGTGAAAGCTACATAGCACAGTGCCGTCCTCCCGTCCCGTACCGAACCCGTCCCAAACCCGTCGCTTACAGCTAGCCGTTTGGCGACGACCTTACGCAGTGTATTTATGTTACATATCCATGTTTGAGTCAAAGAAATTCATGTGTATCAACCCCAACCGACTCCGATGGAAATTAACTGCCAAACAGTCACCAAAGGGTTTTTGTCATAAGGACACCAACCAGTCTTCAGCGTGTGACTTTACAGCGACCTCCTTAACAGAAAACAAAAAGTGGGTTCTGTTTTATAATTAGTGTGTACGGAACCCCAACAACAAACAATCCACTTGCCAACCAGCAGCGCGCAGATGTTAGGACGTTCGGAGGCAGACAAAAAAAATACTTACCAGTTACATTTTTGTCATTTGGCAGTATCCTTCTTGAATGAGAAACACTCATAAAAGGTGTTTCGTTGTCATTAGGAGGAACGCAATCCGACAAACAAAAATTCCACCTGACAGTTTGCGGCGTGTCAATTTGGCGACCACCTTGACCAACACTCTCAGACACTTTTACCAATACCATACACTAAACCGTAAAAAAACCACGCCCCACCTGCCAGTCCAAGGCGTGTCAGTTGGCGGCCACCTCCTTGTACCCGTTGGCGAGGGGCGCGTGCTCGTTGGCGCGGCGCCACAGCCCGTACACGCGGCCCGGCGTGCCCTGCCACAGCCGCACCGTGCCGTCCTCCGAGCCCGTCGCGTACAGCTCGCCGTCCGGCGACCACCGCACGCAGTGTATTTATGTTACACGTCCATGTTTGGCTCATATTAATTCATGTGTACCGAAACAACTAATTCCTAAGCAAATTAGCTGTGACAGGAAAATACTAACAAACACGTTGCGTTGTCATTACCATAAACGGGCGCCGAAAAAAAACACATCTTCCTGTCTCCAGCGTGTCAGCCGACAGCGACCTCTGTAGTAGCATACACTCAAAACCACCCGCCCACATACAGAACCCTACATAAACCACTCGCCTCACCTGCCAGTCCCAGGCGTGTCAGTTGGCAGCTGCCGTCTGGACCGACAAACACTCATAAAAGAGTTTCGTTGTCAAAGGCGGTACGCGATCCGAAAAACAAAAAACCCACCTGTGAGTTTGGGGCGTGTCAATTGGCGGTCACCTCCTTGGGACGCTCTTTGGGATCTCCTCCCATAATGGGGTTTAGATTGTCATTAAAATACACGGAACCCTAAAAACCACTCGCCTCACCTGCCAGTCCCAGGCGTGTCAGTTGGCGGCCACCTCCTTGTACCCGTTGGCGAGGGGCGCGTGCTCGTTGGCGCGGCGCCACAGCCCG
>DWNR01001392.1:0-15259 GCA_018250455.1 Polygonus leo
GTCTGATTAGTGCATTACGGACTGAAAACTGAATATTTGATAAACCAGATGAAATGGACGGAGCTTGTGAGGATAGGGTGTGGAGGCAGTATCTTCGTAGTTTCTGTGGATCTTCGATGTTCGGTTAATGTATTTGCACTGAACGTCTTTTTAAAGTCTGTGGTCTTGTGGTCATATAATATTCACTTGTTTTTATTTTTTGTATTTGGTGCGTATTGATGTAGGTACATTACATGTGTTTAGTATGAAAATATAAGTTTAGCCAGCTTCATACTGGAAACAGTTGCATATCTTTAAAATACTTGTGTAAAAGCGCTAATTCGAATTTTTATAAAGGTGCCAGAAAATCTATCACATATAAAGTGATTAAAATGTACATTTATTGTTACAAAAAAGGAACTGAATTTATAAATTTGCAACTGAAATAATATTCTTTAAAAAAAACAAGCCTAGATTAAATATATATGTTCGGACACTATTATGTACGGAAATTAACTGAAAAATAATGCTACATACATACATGCATAAATGTATGTATTTCCTTCCCGTTCCCCAAACATTATGTTTCAGCTAATTTTTGCAAGGAAACACGAGTCTGGTCTTAATTTAAGACCTTCTATTTGTAGCGAACATTGGAATCAGCTTGCGATCATGCCTGCATGCGATATTGGAATTAGGAGCCGTCTGATTAGTGCATTACGGACTGAAAACTGAATATTTGATAAACCAGATGAAATGGACGGAGCTTGTGAGGATAGGATGGGGAGAACTTCGTAGTTTTTTATTGTATCTTCGATGTTCGGTTGTTAATGTATGTGCACTGAACGTCTTTTTAAAGTCTTTGGTCTTTATATAATATTCACTTGTTTTTCTATTTTTTGTATTTGGTGCGTATTTATGTACATTATATTAGTACATTTTTGATGTATTTCGTTTAAAAAAATATACATTTAGCCAGTTTCCATACTGGAAATAATTGCGTGTCATTAAAATACTTGTGTAAAAAGTAAATACACAAGGTGTTAAAGTTATTTTAAGGTTAGTATAAAGGTGTGTAGAAAATTATAACATTTAAAGCGATTAAAATTTATACTTATTGATGATCCATAAAAGATCCTCATGATTATAACTGAGATATTGTTCATTTTCAAAAACAAACTTCGACCTATAACGGATTTTTATGAATTGACTCATACTCAATTTTTTATTAAATCATGTCATTTCATCTCATCTTATTATTTTCTTTAAAATTATCACCGGTTACCGAGAATAATTTTAAAGAACATACTAAAATAATCATTTCAAATATTCAACAATGCTTTGTATCTTATACATGTAGATCTTAAGTTATATTAAAAGTATACAAGATAATTTAACCGTTTATATGCAAGTTATAAACAGCTTTATAACATAGGAACACAGTACACAGAAGCTGATAACTGTAAAATAAACTATGCATGGGGGAACACTAAGCCGTAAAGAGCAATTTGAATAAATAAACAGCATCTGCAGTCTAATATTGGTAAGTTCTATCGGCTTACGATAATACAAAATCGATGGAGTAAGCTCCCAATTAATCGGTACGAGTACTTACACAGCCTTGCCACAGGAGTAAGGGATAGAAATTGATATTACCTCTAATATCATTGAACGTATTAATAGATATTATTGCGCAGATAATTGGGATACAAAGAAAAATAGAAGAAGGTGACTAAAAAGTAAACTAAGTTATATTTTTACTAACATGGTTTTAAAGGGTGGTAGAATACATTTAGTTCGACCGGGGAGGTACCACCGCCACTCTCATAATCCTCTTAACTTAAACACGAGGCGAACATCTTAGTCCTCAGAGGTAGCAACCATAATTACTTGGCAACCTTAACATTGGTATGATTTTAATTGTACTTGGGGATGATTACTAATGTCCATGGGCGGTAGTTATTATCACTTACCATCAGGTGGTCTGTTAATATGGAATGTTAATTTGCCATTAATTTTGGAATTTGTTATAAAATTTTGTATCCTTCAGGAACCGTTATTGTTCTGGATAAAATATTCTCTATATCCTTTTCTGTACTCCTGATAATGTACCAAATTTCTTGATGATAAGTTAAGTAATTAGGGCAAAAAACATAAACAAACTCGTGTTCACATTTATAATATTAGTTGGGATTCTAGGTATATGTATGTAACAAAGAGTTATTTTTTTATTTCACTGCTACCCACGGATATTTGTAATCAAATACATCCACGATTGAATCGTGCCTGAGGTTGTCCACAGTTGCTTTGCAACCTTTGAGACCTAAGATTTTCGCTTCGTTATGTGTGATTTATTAAAAGCAAATAGTTTTCAACATAATTTTCGCGCGTTCTGTATTTAGGTCATACAACCGGTGGCGTACGATGCTCGCCTGCTTGGATCTAGATACACACATCCAAGTATAAAAAAACGAGACAAAAAGAAAGAAACAGAGAGAGAAAGAGAGAGTCGCACGAGAGTGCATGTATATAATAACACCTTCCCTTACTTGACGTTATTACTAGTCAACTTCTACCGAAAGTTTGGGTTAAGCAGACCGTTTCAATAATTTCTAAAATATGAAACCTTTCTCAAAACACACACTTTTAACGACAGCGCGTCTGAATGTGAGGGATCCGCGTAATGAATGAGGAACCGGCTCGGTTTGTAATGGCCCAATTATACAAAATTAATTTCATTGCTGTCTTCGCCAAAAAAGTGTAACGAGTTCTCAAAGCGACACCGACCTAAAGCGCTTTATTGCTCCGCGCTTGGACACGGGTAATGGTCTAAATTTATTGGGTTAAATGGTCCGTGCGAACGGAAATTCGGTCTAAATTGTTCGCTTGTCTAATTTTTGTGGATTTGATGCTTCATTTCACTGACTGAATGTCCAACACGACGCTGGGGTTACGCGACATTTAATACGATGTTTAGCCGAGCCAAATCGAAAACGGTTTCGTAATAGCGCTCGAATTATCTTCGGGATGTTTTGAGGGAGAAGTTTTGAAAATATCTTAATAATTAAGAGTGTTCAAAAGAATTTATCATAAACTTCTAAGAAAATTTTGAAAACGTACATTGCAATATCCAATACTCACACTACAAATGGGGCCATACGTATAGTCCTATACGCACAATTATGTAAAAGCGTAACATTGTCCGTTACTTTTTATGATTTTTATGTAATTTTATTAAACGTAATATTGCTGATTCGATCTACTATAGACGTTTATTATACTATGGACAGAATCAAAAGTACTCCTATCTTAAAGTAGGCCTGAAGCGCGATGACATGGGCACTTCAAAAAAGGCGGAAAGAGCTCTCTTTCAAAGCCGGCAATACCGAGCTCTGGCTAGAAATACCAAGTATATAATCTTAGTATGCTCTCATTAACATTGAATTTTACATAATTTGTCCCAATATCGTAGTCAACACAATGTCTGATATTTACTAGATGGACCTTGAGAGAAACATAAGAAAAATAACGACCGGTAGACGTTAAATCACAGTAAATTTGAGGCAGGAACACAATAACTCAGAGGAATGCCGCTATAACTGTCGCAAACATTGTTCGGATGATTCACGCTTTCGGTAATATGATGTTTTTCTCGAAGGGCCTGCCCCTGGCATTCCTGCGATGTTTGTGAAAGCGGTGTGACCTAATTGATGGAAATAGGACAGCTATGTTTGCCAGTTTTTTTATCGTAGCCAACGTGCATGCAGTCCACCTGATGGCGAGTGGTCACTGCCGCCCATGGATATCAGTCACCATCCTCAAAAACAAATAAATTATACCTAAGTTTGATCACAGATGCGTTGCTACCCCTGAGGACTAAGATGTTCGCCTAGCGTTTAAGTATAGCCTGCAATCACGTCTCTCTAAACCAAAACACAATAAATTGCTTAACGAAGTATTATGAGGGTAGCGGTGGTACCTCCCCGGTTGAACTTCATGAGTTCTACCACCTGGAAAAGTGATATTATAGCAAATGACGAATATCATTCTATTGTATATAGGTTTAATTGTACGATGTCTACAATGCCATGCAACCGCAACTTAATATCGTCTCATGTAGTTCGAACTCCTCGTTCCACCGCCACCCTCATAGTGGTGGTTGCCGGCTATACTTAAGCGCGAGGCGAACATTTTGGTCCTCAAGGGTAGCAAAGCATCTGTGGTCAGCCTCAAGTACGATATAATCGAACTCGGGGATGATCATTAACGTCCATGGGCGCCAGGGACCACTTACCATCAGGTGGACTGCGTGCTACCTTAAGACGATAAAAAACAAGAACCTATTCTTATTGTGTTTCGGTTATTTCCACTTGATCTATGTAGAGAAATATAAATGGATGACCTAGATTAATTTTTGTTTCCTTCAAGTTATTTTAAGGTAAAGAAAAAATCAGAAAATCGAACTGTAGAGACAAAGTATAATTATTATGGAATCCTAATAATTATGATGTCGTAATTAAATCTTAATTTAAGACCATGTTTACTTGTTTCTAGAGTCTCCCAGTGTATAAAGAAATATCAATGACTTTTTGATGAGGGAATCAACCGTAAGGAAATCTGCATACCTAAGAGATTGTTAAAAATAAGTAAAGGGCTACCGATTCACACACAAGGTGGAAAGTTGCCTAAATTCTTCTCATTTTGAGAAAAAACGCTCGCCGCAGCACTTAGTGGGACAATAATAAGTTGAGATGATGATTCAAATATCGAATTTAATATTAAACAATATAATTTACTAATACATAGTAAGTCGGAGACTGTTCACTACTGAAATTTGATAACACAAATGCAAATTAGTCGAAGTCACTGAAATGCAGTTAGGCCACTCTGGATCTTCCAGCTTCCACTGTGCTTAGAATTCATAAATGATAAGTTACCCACTGGGTAATATGGGTAAGTTATATTCCGATCAAGTTTTATTTCAGTATTTTTTTGTCGTATACAGGTAGGTAACGAGCATGCAGTCCACCTGATGGTAAGTGATCACTGCCGCCTATGGACGTCAGAAATTATCTCCAAATCCATCATTAAATAATACCTAAGTTTGGGGATTAAGATGTTCGCTCGTGTACAAGTATATCCGGCAACCACGTCTCGAAACAGAATAATTGCTTCACGGAGGATTATGAGGGTAGCGGTGGTACCTCGCCGGTCGAACTAAATGAGTTCTGCTAAAAGTTTTTTCAATTTCTTTTTATATGGTAATTTCTTATGATATTTGTGGATGTAACCAATCAACAATAAACAATTTTAGGCCGCTTTGGTCTCGTCGATTACTATTTTTAAATGACGGAATTGCAAATTATTAAAATCGCTAAAATGCCACTAGGCCAATAGGTCACTCTGGTTCTGGTAGTCTGAACTGTGGTTATAAATCATAGAATTCAAATTGATAGGTTACCCTTAGGTTCAGGTTTTGGCGATGATATTTATCCTGGATAAGTATCATCGCCAACATCCAGGGTAGAATAATATCCCGGTCAACTGGCTCATAGTAAACCTGATTGTAACGGAGCTGCCGTTTTTGTTTAACCAACGATCGTTCTCTACTTGGCGCGGCTCCAAATGCAAACCTCTAGAACATTTTTCATCCCTCGGGAACGTACCATATCAGACATAATGGTAACCGAAATCGCTAAACCGTATTTCCATTATGAGGTTAGGCCTAAGTGTGAATACTAATATCGTGTTGGATGAAATATCACATGAAATGTAGTATCGTAAACAGCTAACTACTATTTTGTGTTCATTTATATTGCGGACGTAAAATTAATTATTTCTTTAAAGCATTTTAGTAAGTATTTGTTTATTTATTTGTTTTAATTATCTAATGGTTCGATACTTTACAATTACAAAACATAAATAAACTCAGAAATATATCATACATATCTAATCATCTTTTAGAAGTAAATATATCATGCAGCATTTGAACAACTTTAATATGAACAACTACTAGTCTAATTTCATTTATATTGACCATTTGCTACGTATTACTTTGTAAGTATTTTCGGGATATACAGACAATATCGGACAATACGGGATAACAGTCGTACAGACAAGATGTTGTGAATATAATGTCCTATTTGAGTTGCAGGTACACAGTTTTCCGCTATCTGTTATTGTAATGAATTCAACACTCATTTTACTATTTGTTTTGTGTACAAAAATACCCAACTATAGTATTATAATGTTTCTATAAAACATTCTGCTCCATTTCACAAAAACATGTTCAAGAGCAATTAAATTAAAGATTCAGGGCGTTCTATCCGGCAGGCGGATAAGCGACGATGCGGTATAAATCGAGCATTATCACCGCCGCCGTCAAGAGAGCCGTTTGATTCAATTCCTAGTGCAGATTTACGACTATTTGTCTCTATACGCAGTATTTTCGCCAACGTTACTGGTAACGTTAGTGGGACCGAATTGTTAAATAACTAAGACACTGTTGTTTCAAGCATTACATTAACTACTTAACGTTCGTACATTATTACTATAATTTTTTTTGACATATAGTTCTTATGAAAAAGTATAAACTGGGTGTCAGGTGGTAGCACTCATGTAGTTTGACCGGGGAGGTGCTACTGCTTCATAATCCTCCGTTAACAATTTATTGTGGTTTGGAGGGAGTGGTTGCCGGCTATACTTAAACGCGAAGCGGATGTCCTCAAGGGTTGCAACACATCTGCGGTCAACCTTAAGTATGATTTACTTGGGATTGTACAGAGATAAGACGAAAAAAAATGGGTTCTTCTTATGGGGTTTGTATGGGGTTGCCTTTGGTCGACCATGCGCTGACAACTTAATGCAAACGGTGATGCAAACCATGTGACGGCTACCATTTGACATTGTTATACTCGTATTTAAAGAATGGAAAAATTGTAAATTTCTCTCGATAAGAAGCAAATGTGAAGTTCGAAAATTTCATTTGTTAAATTAATCAATAGTTAAAACAACTTTCAAATAGTAAAATTTTTTATCGGTTTTACATTATTAGTACTGATATATAAATATCTAAAAAAAAGGCGCCATGGTGAAATTATTTCCAGATGATTTTTAAAACTTAACTTCAAAGTTTTTGTAATGAACAGTATCCGTAAAGCTTCTTCCCTTCCGTACCCTTCAGTAAGAATTTTTCTTAATTAATGATTCTTAATAGCCTCTTTTATAGACTTTATTTAATAGACTGAATAGAAAACTATCAAAGAAGTCGGTAACTAATGAAGGATAATTTATGTAGAAGAAGATATTTACACAGTTGCAATACTTTGAATAGTCTTATCAATATCTGATACTTACCTGATATTAATAACACATGAATATTCATTTAAACTATTTTGGGTTGGGCCGGGGAGGTACCACCGTCACCCTCATAATCCTCCGTGAAGCAACTATTGTGTTTCGGTTTGGAGAGGCGTGGTTGTCGGCTATACTTAAACGCGAGGCGAACATCTTGGTCCTTAAGGGTAGGAACGCATCTGTGGTCAATCTCAAGTACGATCCTATCGCACTCGGGTATGATCACTGATGTCTATGGGCGGCAGGAGCCACTTACCATCAGGTGGAGCACACCTGATGGTAAGTGGCTCCTGCCGCCCTTAGACGATAAAAAAAACTTTGAATAGTCTTATCAATATTCACAACACATGAATATTGTTTTTAATCTATCATGATATCGTATTATTTTTAATCTATCTATATAGTATGACGTATGAGGCCTTGTCGAATTATATGAATGTGTAAATACAATAATCTCATGAGATTTGGCGTCAGAGGAAACTCTTAAGCGATAAGAGCTCAGTGCTGCCAACAGCGTCGCCTATCTAAAATGCCTCGTTAAAGTAGTATATAACATCACAATACTACAGGAATTAAGTCGGTTAGTAAAATTGGCCAAGTTTGAGTTGGATCCGTAGGTAGGATTCCATGATAACGAGAACCGCAGTTATAAAATAGTTTAATATATAACATTTTTTAAACATTTTGCAACATTTGTTGTGACACCGGTCATAGTAATACATGATTCATTTTGGTGTCATAGCGGTCATAGTAATACATACTTTGTAAAAACATATAAATATTACTTACTATAAAACATTGACGCAGATGGGGGGACAGTAAAGTTTTATTAATACGGTTTTGTATAACATTAGTACGGAACCCTAAAAATTGTAGGTATACGCATGTCACGATTTCATACTGCTATCGTAAAACAGTTATTTAACGTCATACTCAATCAGGATTGTGGCACGATTCCAGGTCGAATGCAGCGCTGCGTTTCGGACGAACATCACTCATTTAGTTTAACAGCTTCGCTACGTCAAAGAGGCCGATTCGATTGTGGCCATTTGGCGATAATTGATATTTGAGGATAACATTTGTCACTTCATACATTGCTTGTATGTCGTTTGCTTCATTGTCGTCGGTTTTATAAGTACTTAAATCCAGTCGTTCGGATCATTTTTGTTCAGGCCAATATCGTATAAACAATATTCTTAAGCGAAAAGAGCTCTGTGTTGTCAATTTTGCCAACATAGTTAAATAATCTAATGACATAATGTAACAATTACTCTTAATATTTTGTAACATTTGTTTTGTATTTATAGCGGTCATAGTCAAACACAATTTGCAAAAAACGAATACTTATTATACAACATTGACGTAGACGGAGGGACTGTATAGTTTCATTAATAGCGTCTTTTAGCACTCAAGTGTTACGGAACCCGAAAAATTGTAGGTATATTATAACTGTCACAATTTCATACTGCAATCGTAAAACAGTTATCTAACGTCATACTCGATCAGGATTGTGGCAGGATTCCAGATCGACTGCAGCGCTGCGCTCCGGAGAAACATCACTCATTTAGTTTGTTACGCTACGTCAAAGAGGCCAATTCGATTGTGGCCATTTGACGATAATTGATATTTGTCACTTCCTACAACGCTTATATCTTTACTGTGTTATTTGGATGATAACATTTGTTTTATCGGTCTTCGGATTTGTTTTATCGTTCTATCGGATATTAACTGGTCATATTTTGTAAAAAATACACACACACTTTGTAAAAAAATAATACTTATTGTACAGCATTGATGCAGACGGTGAGACACTAGACTTTTATTAATATGCTTTTTAGTCCTATTGTAACGGAACCCTAAAAGTTGTAGGTATACGATTGTCTCGATTTCATACTGCGATCGTAAAACAGTTATTTAACGTCATACTCAATCAGGATTGTGGCACGATTCCAGGTCGACTGCAGCGCTGCGCTCCGGACGAACATCACTCATTTAGTTTAACTGATTCGATTCATTTGACGATAATTGATATTTGGTAATGACATTTGTCATTTCGTACAAAGCTTATAATCTATTCTGCTATTCGGATGCTTCTGGATTAGGCTTTTGTACAGGTCAATATCGTAAAAGCCGCGTCCCTTCGAGGCGAGTGGCCTCGCGAGGCAGCCATTGCCCGCGAATAATTGCTCCGAGGCTCCGAGGTTGCCACGGAAAAATTGTCCGCGCGAAGTATTTTCGGTTTTATTTGAATACGTTACCAGGCTAGATGCGGCGACCTACTAAATTATTTTTTTTACAACATATATCATACAACCCATAGTATACAAATAAACGATTTGATTTCACGCGAGGTAATGCGAGCTCGAGCCCCTTATCAAATATTATTTTCGTTTAAGATTTTCATGCTTGTTCACTGCGTACTGCAAAGGCTACCAGCTACACTTGTACACGAGGTGAACATCTTAGTCATCAGGGGTAGCAATGCATCTGTGGTCATACTTAAGTATGATATTTTTTTTTATTTGGGGATGATTACTGATCATGGGCCGCAGTGATCACTTACCATCAGGTGGACCGCATGAAAGTTTGCTACCTTTATATGATAAAAAAGGTATTGAAACATCTTCGCTTAAACAAAAACTGACAACGTTTGGCTCAGACCGCAGCATGCTCAGGCGAGCTGTCGCGCACGTTTGCTTCAGGCGAGGCACGTTCTCACCGATCAAGCATTTGCCTCGCTTCACAGCCTGCAGGGCTACTCGGTTGATACGCGGATATTGATGAGTTTTTAAAGGTAATATAGTATAATTAAAAATGGATGTAAAGCGAACATCCGAGAGAGTGTTGTATGGGTGTATTGATTGACATAAGTTGATAAGCACTATTATCTAAATCACTCAATCTGAATATATGTAAATTTTTATATCAGGTTAAGATGAGTCACCAACATAAATATTGGAGACGAATTAATTTACATGTATTTTGTTACAAAGTGGAATCTTTGCTACAGTATATTAATAAAAGGAAAATAAATGAATGAGCTAGCATTTTAAATACTCAGAAGATTCATATTTAATTAGTTTTATACTCGGAAAACACATTTTAAGTGGTATAAGTCCTCGAGTTTTTTTGCGGATGTTAGGTGCCTAATTAAGGCGAAGACGGAGCCTTTTAGTCCCGAAATACATTAAGTAGGGCTTTCATTACTGTCACATCTTTACTTCGCTGTACAAAACCATCCGCTTCTGTCAAGTTTTCTTTGTATGCAGTAAGTAATAAGAAAATCTGAAGTATTACTTGAGAATTTCTTGAATTGCAGGTCCCTTCATTATGCTGAGATTTATTCAGCTTCGTGCTCAAAGTACCACAAGTCTATTGGATTTCTAATTTTAGAAGTAAAATAATATGATGAGGAACCTTTCGTATATAACAATAATATACAACATCTGATATAATAATATTTAGAATATAGCATAAAACAAAGGAGCTTGCGGTCCACCTAAAAGTAAGTGGTCACTGTGGCTTAAAGAAATTTGTACCACAAGTACCTATGATGGACTCTAATCGAGGACTAAGGTTTTCGCCTAATGTACATTTTCAAGAGGCAGCTGGATATCCCAGTTGCCTCTTGAAAATTAAACCACAAAAATAGCTTCATGGAGTCTTATGAGGGTAACGTTAGCATATTCTTTGTCAAACTATATCACCTGGTACAGTTATACCACCTGGCAATAGAATACTCGCTTTCTTGTATTTTTTTCCTTTTTATATTGAAAACAGCAGCAGAAAAGAAACAAGTTCTTTAATAATGCACACTTACAACAAGTTACAGGAAGTAATGCAGTAAAAGCCGCTGATAACAGCACGGTTGGCATAAATTCGGGAAATCCTATCGGGAAAAGAATAGTGCGCCTAAATTTACGAGCCAAGGGAGAGCAGTAAAGCCTCGTTATATTGAGCTATGACCCAATCGAGAGTATATTACCACCATATATATTATTACTGAATTATCGCGACACGCTTTATGCAAAATTACGAAAAACCTTCCGTGTGTATGAAATCTAAAACTGCTTTTTTATCGTTTAAAGATAACATATGAGCATGCAGTCCATCTGATGAGAGATTTTTTAATTTTATTATGTAAATCACTCAAGATACTCAAGATGACCGGTTTTTTGAATGCCGATATTTCCTGATGAAAGATATGAGAGAGATAGAAAGAGAGGTAAGTGGTCACTGCCGCTCATGGATATCAGTAATCCTCCCCCAGCAAAATAAAATCATACTTAAGTTTGATCACAGATGCGTTGCTACCTCTGAGGACTAAGATGTTCGCCTCGTGTATAAGTATAGTAAGCCGGAAACCACGCTTTTCCTTTACAGCTCACACGGTAAAGCTGCAAAGGCCAATAGGGCCAACAGCAACTACACAATTCGAAAAAAACGTTTTTCCAAATCGAAACACAATAATTACTTTACAGAGGTTTATGAGTAAATTATCACAAATAAAGCACTGAAATAATTATAAGTAAGCTTGAATATATTTATATCTACAGTGCCTTTTTATCATGATAAGCGTAGCAAATGAGCCAGCAAACGAATATGACTGTTTGCCATTACCTCATACCATCAAGTAAATTCGGGTGCTGCATAAATAATAGTAACAAATAACAATAGAAAACACTGAATTTTTTTTTGAGATTTTTTACGATCTCAAAAAACCGGCCAAGTGCGAGTCGAACTGGCGAAAGGCAGGTTCTGTACCTATTAAATCACGTTTGTTGTACGGGGGCCTTCTTTATCTTTTTTTATTCTGTTTTTAGTTTGTTGTTATGGCAACAGAAATATGTCATCTGTGAACCCGTCTTGCTATCATGGTTCATCAGATAAAAGAGCCAAGCCCTAGGTGAAAGAACGATGGACAGACTGACGGACGGCGGAGTCATAGTAATAATAGGGCCCTCCCGTTTTTACCATTTAGATCCTAAAAATTACTTTATCTTGGAATAAGGTACCTTTTACGCCCATAACTTATGGCATTTGAATTTTACTTTTTACAAGATAAAGTTTTATCAAGCTAATAACACCAAAACCAAATTCGTCGAAACAAATTCTCCCCAATTTACCCTATGTTTCTCCGTGACGTGTCATTGATCTCCATTCACCTCAAAAGCATGGAAGGTTCTCGAAAAATGGCAACATCTTACAACTGAAATTGAAAGGGGATGTTGGGCGAATGTGTAATTATTTAAGCCGACCCAGATTTGTCTCGCAGGTTTCGTTAGACGCCATCTATCATTAGGGGAGGTGAGTATCCATCACGCTAAGTGCGAGCCGGACATAAATTTTAAATGATTTATGTAGAGAAGAGAAAACTCTTAAATTGTTTGGAAACTGTGGGAGTGGAGATGTATAATGGATTATGTTTATTATAGGCCAGGTATTGTTTAATTTGTTTGAACGTAGTTTTGGTAACTGTTTTTGTTTTTGTAACATTTATAACGTCGGTCGGTTATTTATATCTTGATCTGAAGGATTTAGATTGGTTGAAGGAAGACTCTTATCTTATTAGGGTTATATTATTATGTTTTCGAGTACACTATATATCACTGATAAGCTATATATAACTGATATATAGTGTACTAGACAACATGTTATCTAGGTTGCAAAATATTATAGGTTAATAGGTTTTTATTGGGCGTAATGAACACCAATGACACGTAAACCAAACTCCAAAGATTAAAGCAGGAGAATTTAGAAATAGTATTATACAAAGCATAGACATTACTAACTTGATAGTTTTGATGTTTTTAATCAGCAATCGAATCTCTACACATTAAAACACTATGATAACCTAATTGTTTTGATGAAAATTAATTATCATCACTGCTACTTAGAACGGTTTAATGTGGTTTTTACCTATCAAAGGTATAAATTTGATAGGTAATTTTGGTTGGTCTGAACTTAAAAAACCATAAAAATTACAAGTTAATTAGAAGAGTTGTAGTGCGTAGCTAAAACTAAAGGTTAAGAGCTGAGCTCCAGTCGACCGCTCGTTCGTTCCGTTCATTACACTAAATTGTAAGATTAAACGTGCCGTAAATGACTCCATCGTGCCAAGATGTTAAACTTAAGGCCAAGAGAAATTACTTTATTCAATACCCGACCTTGCAGGGCTGGTTGATTGAAAATGTTTTTTATGTATCATAGTATGTAAAATAAAATTAAATAAGGCTGCGTGAAGTCTACCAATTCACACTTGGCCAGTCCAGTAAACAGTGTTCGAGATCTTGCTTATACCACTCTTGACGTGATTAGATGATTTAGACATAGTCAATTTGCAATAAACAATTTTACGCCGCGCTGTAATTGTAGATTACCATTTTTAAACTACTGAAATGCAAGTATATCTAAAGTCGCTAAAATGCTGTTAGGCCACTCTGGTTCTAGCAGCCTGAAATAATTTTTCTGCAATTGTAAACGTCATTACCTAAACTTTTATAATCTACTATCGGAGAAAATAACTACTATTTAGATGATAATGGTGCACGAGGTGGATCTTAATCTATAAGAAATACAAATTAATTAGAACAGTTATAGTGCGTAGCTAAAGGTTAAGAGCTGAGCTCCAGTCGACCGCTCGTTCGTTCCGTTCATTACACTAAATTGTAAGATTAAACGTACCGTAAATGACTCCATCGTGCCAAGATGTTAAACTTAAGGCCAAGGGAAATTACTTTATTCAATAGTCGACTGTGCAGTGCTAGGCTTAGCCTGGCGGATTGGAAATGTTTTTATCCTATAAAATGTGTGCTTACCGATTCGCACAGGGCTAGCGCGGTAAACTACATCCAAAATCTTTGTCTAGTGAGCCCAGCTGCGGGAATGAGTGGGAATACTCATTTAGTATCTGCAACAATAATAAGTTGTAATGATGATGATAATGATCAAAAATGTGATATGTAGTAAACATATAATATAATAGGGTTTTCTTATCAAAATTTTAATAAAGTTATTAAACAGATTTTCTTTAAAAACGAACATTTTTTTATTTAGTTATGGCTGAATCGTGTTGTGTTATTTCATTTTATTTATGATTTAGTTATTTGGCTACTCTGTCGTATACCTATACTATTGCTGTTAATGCTTGGTAAAGCATAGTACCTAATAATTTTAGGTTAATAGGGACTGGTTTTGATAGATCATTTCGGTTCATTAGAACCATCATGATTAAATTACCTTTTAATATTAGCACATAATTCGAGAATCAATTTGTATAAACGAAATACTACATCTCGCTCACCTAGTATCGCTATAAAGATACATTCTTCTGATAGCTCAACATTAATATCTCTTTTAGACGCTCGACAACAGGAAAATGTCAATATCGTCTCAAAGCAAGTATTATATTTACGAGTTCCCCCATCTAATAGCAATATGTACTTATATTTACAATTTATAAATATCTTATTGGTCCCCAACAAAAATATTGCCAAACACAATATTTTTCCCCGTTATGAATATATGTTGAAGACGCACACTTTAGTCTCATTAAAATTAGGCTGTCACTATTTATACGGGTACTGTACGAATCATTATTGTATTATTGGTACAGTAATCGGATGTCTTATATTAATTTATTGGCTGAGCCTATTTGTCCGGGTATACTGTACACTGTACACATAATTTATAATTATTCGTACAGGTACCCGGTTAAATAACGTATATTTTTAATCCGATTGAGTATTATGTTCTAATGTACTCGTTAATATTTGAGTATTGGTATTGTATTATTCGTAGAGTAATCGGATATCTAATATTATTTTATTTATAAGTAAATTATGTAGAAATGTGTCCATTAAAGTCTACGTCGAAACTGTTCTTACCTCCATTACAAGATACCACTAACAAATGACCAGTTATG
>DWNR01001393.1:0-15252 GCA_018250455.1 Polygonus leo
AAGAAAGGATTTTTTGAAATTCTACCCCCAAGGGGTTTTCGACTTCTACGCGGACGAAGTCGCGAGCAAAACCTAGTTAGCAAAACCTGCATACCGTTCGCCCAGGTACATCGATAAATACTAATAATAATAATAAATAATTAAAATGATTTACAATTTTAAAAAATACTACATCGATTTTTACGCCGCTTAGCACGTGTTTATTAGCAAGGTCCTCAGCTCAGAAACGTATAGTTGCCGGTCACACTTATACATGTGGTAATTATTATCTCAGTTCTTGGGTTTAAAGAGTCGACTAAACTAGGATTTACATTTTTTTTAAGATTGAAAACTATGGGCCTTTTCTGTACTATCCAGCACGGAAATAATGAAAACAAGTATTAAAAAAAATATGTAATTAAAAAAAAATATGTAATTAAAAAAAAATAAAAGGTGCAAAATAATTGCTTTAGGTATAGTTTTGTTATCGGTATTTCCTTCTTTCCCTTCTAGGCAGACTTGGCTTCTACGCCAAAATTTTAAAATAATTATTTTCTCGGTATTATATTTTTTAAATGTATGTCGTTTGTTAATAACTCATAATCATATGACGTATGTGGTAAGAATCATATCGATATTTTGAAACAGTATCGATAATTTTAGGCGGTATCAATGTATCATAATCTTATCGTATTGACGAAATGTTATCGCTATACATAAATAACCTACAAAACTTGGGCCTCACATGGTTTGCGGAACGTGGTGGGGAGTCTCTAGTGATGGGGGTTTTACATAATTAATACTAGTAGATACAAATAAATACCAAGTTCGTATAGCAAATACAAAAATATTCGCTTTTAGCTAGAAACTCCGTGGTTACTTTTTCGTCGTAACAGTACAGTTAGCAAAGGAGAATGCAGTCCAACTGATGTTAAGTAGCCACTGCCGCCCATTAAGGACATTAGTGATCATCTCAAAGAACACACACACACGCCAAATCCCTAACGGAGTAGGCAGAGAGTATCGAGTGCCAAATGGCACGGTTCTGACATACTTGCCTAGCTTCTTCCACTTTCATTTCCACAAGACATTCCACCATCGATAATTATAGTGAAGATCATTACTAATACTGTTAGTAGTATGAGGGAATACCAGGTCCCATAACCAGTGCTCTAAAATACTTACAAGTATTTTTGCTATTAACATTTATTAGGTTCAAGATGAGGACACTAGGAGTTACTTACTTTAAAATTAGTATTTTTAAGCACAAGTGGAAAAAGATAATACTATCTAATTAATCTAATATATAGTTGTGAAAGTTCATTTTAATCTACTTGTAAAATTAACTTTCACAACTTAGACATTTTTTCATACGTCATTACTTTATGTTTTTGCTTATTTCAGACGTAATTTATAAAATTTATTTTTACGTTTCTACTAGCAGTTAATTTTCATAAATATATTCAATATAATGGAGTGTTATTATTATTTTTTTAATTTAAAACTCTTTTTATTAGTATAATGCGTCATATTAAAAAATAGAATTAACGAGAAAATAGGAACACAGTAATCAAAAATTGACAGATTTGTAAAGAATGAATATTTATTTTAAAAAACATGAATTTTGAAAACTTAATACATTTTATCCACCTCACTAGCATACCTATTATAATTTTTAAACGAAAACTACGAATCATGTGCGTATAGTGATTGGCTAATAGCGACCTGAATCGATTAATTGAAGACTCGATTTTGTAGTCTTTTTAAGGTAGGAAACTTGATTTTTACATTGTAAAAATAATGCAACAATTGTTCCAACGTGAAACTGGACAATGTCTGAATATTAAATGTATCAGTGTGACGGGTGTGTAATATAAATTAATCTACTATTATATTTTTATACAATGGGTCTTCTAGTCTTCGTTCTTTTATTAATAATTTAGGCATCGATTCGAATAAATTCTAAAATCGTTCTTTTTCGAAAAGATTCGCATCCCTATTGGCTGATTTGGACGAGCACATCGAACTGTAACCACAGACAAAATAGACAGATTATATTATATTTGTTTATGGTCAATCTTTCCACGTTACTATATAAATATATACATACTAAATTAAGTGCTGGAAATGCTGGAATTTACTTATAGAAATATCTTAATAACTAGTGACATTGTTTTTAAATCATTTTACTTTTACTATTTGTTGTTTCATGTAAATTTATAATATTCATTTATATTTATATCGAAGTAAATTCATACGACATCAAATGTATGGGATTTATTTTGTTTAATATTAAATAAAAACAATTATTTTTTACAAACTTTGAAATATTAAATTTATAATTTAATTTATTATATTATCAATATATACACATCACCAAGATTCTTAGCACACCGACCTAAAAAGAAAAGTTGACATGCGGATTATTGCATGCGTGACGTGAGTAGTAGACGTAAACGATCGAATGACAGATTGATTAGAGCATTAAAAAAATTGTTTATTATTTAATATTATTGCAGAGAAAATATTTTTACATTTTTTTATTCATATATAATTGAAACAAAAATTTCCAACACGATTAAAATTAAGTGTTAAACATTAATCTGATCTAAACAGTGACAGTTCCGTTTGTTTATTGGTTAACATCCGCCATTTTGTACTGTCGTTTGTTTAGTGACTGGGCCTCCTTCCTGTGATGCTGTACAACTTTCTTCCAAGTATTTATCGTGGTTGCGCATGTGGTGTAAAATGTTTTTACTAGAAACTTTGGTTTGTAAGAGTCTAAATTAAACCGTGTTAATTGTCAAGTTGACGTCGGTAAAACTCTGGTTTGTGACGGATGTGTCCTATAATCGGTTAGGGCTATTTAACGTGCCACCTCGAGTGGTGTACGTGTTGCGAGACCTATGCGGCCGAGAACATGAGTGGCAACGGGAATCAGGTGCCGCTGGCGCCCAGTCAGCGTGGGCCCCCAACGTATCCTTTTTTTTAAAACTAATAAATAATATTTTTATAATTTATTTACGTAATAAAAAGTGGTCAACGGCGAGCTGTGCCGCTCCGCGAGTGTCTGCGTGTTATTGTTGATTTGTGTCGCGACACATCGAAAACTTTTTGGCTCACGTGTGCCAGCTCGAAACTTTTGAAATACGCGCGTTTTATTCGTTATCCATATCCCACGACAGAGGCGCAAATCCGAAAGTTTGTACTTGCTTCCTTACATGCTATCTGATAACTTGAAACTACGAGCTGAGTGTTTGGACTGCACGGAACCGTTGTTTTTCACTTGTTAATGATTGTTCTGAAGCTTGTACTTGTAGGTGAATAGTGTGTTTCTCCCTCCTCTACATCCTCTCCACATGCTGGAAGTGTGCTACTTCAGCAAGCAGTTAAGAATAAACTTTGGACAGAAACCACCAAGTTCAAAGAAACATGAATGGTGAAATGTCATATGTTGCCTTAAGGTTTGATAACACTTGTTATATCTTATATCCCATTTAAACTTTGCAATGCGATTTCTGTGTCCTTATCAGTTGCGAAATTGATTGGAATACTGTTTACATGATTGACATCACAAAACATACTTTACCTATTTGGATTGGTACTTAAAAAAAACAAACATGACAAAAGTGCAATGTCAGTATTGAAAACAATCTCATTAGGACAATGAATACGCTAATTTAGTTTTACTTAGATTACATTTTATAATAACTAACAGATGTATATAAATTCTTTTGTATTTTGTAACACACAAAAGTCCCGAAGATAATCTGATTCTCTCACCAAATCTGTTGCACAAAG
This sequence comes from Polygonus leo, assembly GCA_018250455.1. Taxonomy (NCBI): domain Eukaryota; kingdom Metazoa; phylum Arthropoda; class Insecta; order Lepidoptera; family Hesperiidae; genus Polygonus; species Polygonus leo. The sequence goes on from DWNR01001393.1 coordinate 3,781, forward strand.
TAGAAAAAACAAATACAAAAAAGATTATTATTTTCGATTTGAAAACCAATAAGGGACCATGCAATGTATAAAAATACAAATAATAATTATTTTCTTCATTAACTCTTCTTTACATTAACTGTCAAAATCATATTTAATTTATTCAAAGTTAGTTCCTTTGAACTCTTTTTGAATGTCGGAAAAACTATTACCACTTTGGAAAGTTTGCTATGAAAAATAAGTGGTAATAAACTCCATAGGTGAGCTTATGCATTTTTTAAGTTTGCATTACAAGGTGTAACTTATACGATAGCTTGAGCTATTGTGTACCCAGTGTAACATTCTGTAGAAGTCTTGGTACAATAATATGATTTAGTACTCCCATATGAACTTTACCTTTTGTATCAAATAATCTACATGAAAATAAGAGTATTAAAAAGTATTAATAGGAAACAGTAGTAAAAATAATGATATGGGATATCTATTGTTACATCATAAAATACCTGTTAGATGTATACTAATGAATAAAATATAACTATCTTAGCGATTGCTATGGATTCATAAGGGTCAAATTTCTGTGTAATAATTTGATATTATCAAGTATTATCAAAGAAAGATAATTTGAGATACAGTTTAATGTGACACGCATTACTGGAAAGCTTGTATTTTGTACCTGACTTTATTGTATGTTTTTAAGATGAAATTTGAATTCTACACCAGCATGCCTTCTGGTTCGAGCAACTGTTATAATTTGATACCATCAATACCAAATATGAATTGTATAGGGCTACCTGAAACTGTTTAGTTTGCAGTTTTGATGATGATACTCCAAATGGACGGACAACCATTATTAAAGGCCATTGGCTACTCATTAATCTAATATATAAAAATCTTGTGTCACAGTGTTTGTTATCTAACTCCTCTGGAACAGCTTTTGTACTCGGTATGTCTAGGAATAGGTCATAGGCTATTTTTAATACTACTAGTTGATAAGGGTGGCCCTATTTTTTTTATATATCTTTGTTAATTTTTGTTTTTATGAATTGGCATCAAAAAATAATTATGACCCTAAATTTTCGTCCGCAAACCCCCTTATTTCATTGTGATTTGACTATTTTAATTTATATGTCGAAATAACATTTGCCGAGTCAGCTAGTATTTATATAATGTAAGAAAGCTAGATCTAAATAGTTTTGTTTTATTTTATGATAAATAATGCCAATGCGGCTGCATTCCACATAATGTTAGCTGATCACTGTATACTATGAATAACTTAAATAATTAATATTCTCGTTGTATCTACTCAATCAAGTAGAACATCCTCCAAAATCCTCTGATTCACTTGTGTGCTGGTGCTAACTGCAAAGCTACTTTGTGAGGTAAATATTGTGTTACTAGTTAAGACAGCAGTGTTTCTGTAATTGAATCCAGTTTCTTGTACATGTGTACTTTATTTGAATATTGTAGAAGTCTTGCATGCCTGCGGAATCTCGTAGCGTCTGTGAATTTTGTTCAAGCTTGAAAGTGGGGTAATGCAGAGACAGGAAAACAACAAACAACAATTCAATAGTGCTATAGGTATTCATGATTATAACAGTTGTTAGATTTGAACACCATTGGGTTGAAAATTGTCAAATACTAAGAAACCACAATCTTAATTTTTTTTTATATATGTTGCAATACCATTAAGGTATAAAGTTACATGTATCATACAGGCTAAAACTGTTAAATTACTAATCAATACTATTTATTTAACAAATGTTATTACAAGAGTGGAAATAACTTATGATTAATCTGTTCATGCATAACAGGTCATTGCTTCTTTATGTAAATAGTTAGTAGACCAAAGCATAGTTCTTTGGATTCATTTATTTTTTTATTTATTTGTGTAACAGTTACATAGAGTATGCAGACCACATGATGGTAAGTGGCCATTGTGGTCCATAGACATCAGCAATCATCCTCAAGCAGGATTGAGTCATACATAAGTTTGATCACAGATGCGTTGTTACCCCTGAGGACTAAGATGTTGGCCTCATGTGTAAGTATCGCTCCAAACCGAAACATAAGAATTGCTTTGCGGAGGATCATGAGGGTACTGCATGGTGAACAGTGGAAAGCTAATGCAACAATAAAAACAGATATTGTTTTTGCAAATAGGTTTCAAAAATCTGTTCGAAAGATGTAATACAAAGAAATAGAATGTCTTATGTTAGAGATCTGTTTGGTGTCATTTTCTGTGACCAAAAATAATGTATCATATCAGGTGTCGAATGTGTCAGAGAAGTAATGAAGATAGGTGCTCCTTTACTATTTATGGGTTGTTGCTTACAAATGTTAGCTTTGCAGATTATGTAGAGTGAAAGCTAGTTTGTAAATTAAAATCACCAATCGCATCGGGTATATATGATGACATTTTCATTTTCCATAGCAAAACTATAGGATATGGGCTAATTTTAAATCTATATTCTGTTAGAATTGTGCCTCAAGATGAATTCAAGAAGTGGTATTGAATTCAAATTCTTCTTGGTCTTTAGTTTTTTGTAAATTTTCAGAAAACTGGGTGGTCATACTGTGCTATGATATAACTTTGAACTATTGGCTATTTTGTTCATTAAGAAATTTAAATTTCAATGACCTAAACCAATTTTTACTTGGAGAGAATAAGTAATCTTTTTGTCCGTTCCAATTTTATCAGTTCAAATTGATATTTATTACTATATTAATTTTAACAACAAAATTGTCTTACAACGTATCCAAAATAAATCAAAAGTTTAGTTATGAAATCCTCCATTGTTATGACTAACATTATAACGCTGACTAATAAGTTATAAACCATTCTCAGATCTACATTTATCTTACAATAACTAACATTGTATTCCCATGCAAAGCATATGATTAATTAATAATCATATACTTAGCTCTTTTAATGAATCTACGACACTTAGAGAGTATATAACATGATATGGGAAAATTAATGCAAGGTGTGGCACAGTAGGTCCCTTCCGACTGATCGTACTAACCGAGCTATGGTTGGATACTTTTGGCATTGGTTGAGTACCATATAGAGCATGGTCCAATCCTAGGAATTAAAGAAATTTAAAAAAATGATTTACCTGGTTTCATATCCTTTAACATTCAAATAGAGAGACATTGTTCGTCTTTCTTTTTCTTTTTAAAATAATCATCAATTTTCCCCAAGTGCTAAAAAGGTTGGGCAGCCTTGATATAGAAGGTTTATAGGACTATTTTTGAGCATAGACAATTTTAACGGTTACAACTGGGGTGAAATTCTACAAATGAACCTCGACGTTGCGGTTCTTATCCAAGGGGGTTGGACAAGAACTTGTGAAGCTGGTGAATGCGAAAGCGCACGCCACGCCATCTGGACGCACTCCAAACGCAACATGATTGTGCACTCCAAACTTACGTCCATTTTCATTTCACATGTTCTGTGCGGCCGCGAGCGAACGACCATAATATAGTATAGTAGTAAACTATTTACAACGTATATGTAATGTATGTATTTGATTATTGGAATAGTAAAATGTCACACCGAGACTTTGTTTTATCTTTAATCTTGCTACATACATAATCGTTGATGCGTTTGTTAGTGATCGTCTTGCTGCTGAACGACTTGACCGAGTGAGGTCATTTTCACATAATGTATTAATTTGTTTTGCGGAGACAGGTCCGGTAGGTGGCGTTGTACATATCAACAAACTGTATTTATGTAAAAATGTCATTTTCGTTGTAAAAGTACGTTAGTTAGTGTCACAAAAGAAAATAACAAGATTTGAATCCAATAGGTGGAGTTATTGTCGAGTTATTATTATTTATAAAAACAATACTGTGACCCACTGACAAACGGTACAGCCAAAATAATGATTGTTTTGATATTTCGTCTTTCTAGGGATGAACGAGGGTTAGGAATTAAAAAAAAACCCTAGGAAAAATATAGTCCTAAGGTAATAAATTAAAAATATACAATAACTATGTTTTAGCAACTAAACAACTAACCTTTTCTATTGAATGGCAAATTTTTTGACTTAGTACTATATGTAGAAAGGTTAGCTGTATGGACTGTTTGGCCTGTTTGTGGCTTGACCGGGGAGTTGCCATCGCTACCACCCATTATCGGTTTAACAATGTAGCTCTAATACAGCTCTTGATTTCATAATTTCTGATCACATTGGTTCAGGGCGTTCCGACTTAATTTAATAAGCAGCAAGCAATAATATTTAACCAATACATTTCTGTTCAGGGCGTTTTAACTTTTATAATGAGAAGCATTTAATAATATGTAACGAATATTTATGTTATTTCCATGTTAAATTAAGGTTGAAATTATATGCCGATCCGAATTAAAATGGTAGCATTTTTTAATAACAGCGAATAGTAAGAAATTTCGTGTTGCTTGTGTTTTGTTTTAAATAATTTTCCGCCGACCGCCCGCGCACGTTAATTTTGTCCCAATTCAGACGCATTTGTATCTTTACTTTTCTAACGTTAGTAACATAATTATCTTTTGTATTTAATATCATCGCCATCGAGGCGTCTGATCGACTTCGTAAAATTCTTATTTTTTTGAGGGTATGTCTAGTTTGCAGTTCGCGGGTCACTGGCGTCCATGTTGATCTTCGTCACAAACATTAGGTTGTAATCGTAACTACATTGACAGAAAAAGTATTGTAATTGTTGCAAGCGCAGATTAATAAAAAGTCACATTTAATTTTTAACCTGTGCCACAAGGTAGGTCGCTCTTCACCGGCCTCTCGTTTTTTATGTCACAATTGTTTTATTTATCTGTATTAATTTAACTAAACGGCCAATCTCGAGTCTTAAAACGGTTTCACTCGATCGAATCCATATGTGTTTATATTAAAAGATAATAATTATTCTGTTTTGAGTTGGTGGCAATCTTTATCAATACGCGTTTTATATACGGCTAATGTAGTACGTATATACAATATATTACGCGAGTTTAAAAAGATGCACCTACCTACATCGGGAGCGGATAAGATTTTGCACTTTCACATGTGAGATAAAAGAGTTAATATGTTACAGTGGCCAAGTTTTTAATGTGTTATATTTTTGTTAAGTTATCGCGTCGTGCTACATTGTACGTGTGCGGTCGGCATACGCTCGTGATTAAAGGTGAAGTAACATGAGACGTTAATGATAAATGGTACAGCAAGCATGCAATACATATTGATTTTCAACGAGGAGTCCCCGGACAAAATCATCGCGACCAAGGTGTTGGAGCCACCGTTTCAACAGTACTACGCAGGTATTGTGACTTATTTATTATCTTAATCAATTCGATATTAACAGATTGTTACTGTCGACTTAATTTTTTATCCTCATGGTACCAACGTGGTATATATTACTTACAATTGATTTCTTACAATTGAGCCGTGAACTGTAGTTTAAATTAGATTATGGTAAAAAAATTGTATAGAACGAACATTTTTTTATGTAGGTATTTAAATAATGGTGAATTTCGCGATTTTCAAGCTAAAGATATTAGGTTAATCGTTATATACAAGTTGTGTGCATTGAGCCTTACGCGTGTACTAAAAATGTTTGTTATTATTTATACACGGTAAAAATATGGCGGCGATTGTGGCGTCTGGTTGTCTGTATGTTCAGTTTGATCTCAGTAAGTGAGAAATGGGTTTCAATTGAATTTGAAGGTGTTGTTCACCAGCGTGCGTAACATACCTGCATAATTTATTTATTTGTTGTTTATGAGAATTAATATTTCCTCCGTACATTCTAGTCCTACAAATGTACATAAGGTTTTTTCACAATATTTAAGCTATAAGATTTCTAAATCGATATACATTATTAAAATATGTTGAATTTATTGTTAATTATCTTCACTAAGAGGGTAGGTTGTATGTAAAGATCACTTGATCTTATCAACATTAATCATTATTAGAATGGTAAAATAGAAATGGAAATTTGCTCATTTCGCAGACTTAATTGCAGTCAAAATTTGATCAAAAATTTAAATAGTTGATTGACTAATCGGTCGGTTAGTGAAATTATGTCGCACTAGCTGTGCCGGCGGCTCCGCCCGCGTGATATTCGGTCCGCGTTCAAATTATATTATATAATTCTGAAATATAAGTAGCCTAAGTTACGCCTTATTTCATCAGCTATCTGCCAGTGAAAGTCCCGTCAAGATCGGTCCAGTCGTTCCAGAGATTAGCCCGAACAAACAGACAGACAAAAATTGTAAAAAATGTTATTTTGGTAGGTATAGGTACCATTTATACATACATAGTCATTTAGTAAAAAGGAGTTATTTTTATATCACAAACAGACACTCCAATTTTATTTATTTGTATAGTCTTGTATTTTGTCTTACTGATTATATTTGCTAAATAGTAATCAATATTCTTACGAATTGTCTGTCAAAGATGACGTCAGAAAACCCTTTGTTACGTTATTTTTTTGGAACCTTTATACAATAATAATTCATTAAGGGTTCCATGCAAAATATATAGTTTTGTACAAGGTTCCTGAAATAACATGAAATTATCTTTTGGAACTTTTTAAAACTTTATTATTATTTCTTATCGGTATAGCCACAGTGATACACACTTTCTGAAAAAGATTAGTATATATCTGTTACGGTTAAAAAAGTTAATGTGTAAAACGCCGAAAATGTTAGCTTCTTGTATGGGGCCCACCATTATAATTTTATTTTTACTATTTTTTGCCGTACCTACAATAGTAATACTCGTTCTGTGAAAAAATTCAAGTGTATACCTGTTACGGTTTAGGAAGTATGTCCATCCAGGTGCAAGACTGGCGTAAGGGCGAAATCTTAGTAACAGGGTTCCGTCGGCGCCCTTTGGGTATGGGACCCTACAACGCAGTAAGTGCGAATTGTCTAATGCTGTTAATACAAACATAGATTTTCTCGTTACTATCATTTTACAATTGGATGGATGGATGGATACACCACATGGATTTCAATTTTGACACGCAATTTTTCAAAAAGCGTCGAAATTAAAGTTTTCTTGTATGAGGATCCCCGTCTATTTTGTTAGTAATTGTTGTTCAGCATATATAGGGACAGACAGCGGGAAGCGACTTTGTTTTATATTATGTAGTGATAATTGGCCAGGTGTCTGAGGAATTCGCACACGCAGGGTTCTGTATCTATCAACAGATAACGTTGTTATCAGTTGCAATGCAGTTTAAACGCAATTAAAAGAATAACGACGAAAATACCGGTTTCTTGTATGGGGGACCCACGTTTATTTTATATTTGCACGTGTTCTGAGAAGATGTCAAGTGTCATATTATAAAGGTTCAAAAGATAAGCTTAAAAACGGCAAAATCGCTAGTTTTATGGGAGCCTATCTAAAATTTTGGTATTTGTTGTCATAGAGGCAATAGAAATAGATAAACTGTTAAAATTTCAAGTGTTTATTAATTACGACTAACAGCCATGTATGTGACAGACCTGAAGAACAGACGAGCAAAGTGTCAGTAAGAAGGATCCTTTACGTAACCAATAGTAACCATAGTAACCCATGGTTAGCTTAAAAACGACACAAACACCAGTGGCTTGTGTGGGTGCCGACCTGTAGTTTTACACACACACACACACCTACATCTTCACGCCAAATCCCTAATGGGGTAAGTAGAGAGTATCGAGTACCAAACGGCACGGTTCTGGCATACTTGCCTAGCTTCTATCACTTTCAAAACTCTCCTCATAAAAACACGCCAATTTCGGAGACTCTTGACTCCTCCTTCAGACATCACACGATCAATTTGATCATGAAATGTCAGTCTGGGTCTCCCTCGGTATCTACATCCACATTCGCATTGTATGTCTGTTTTGGTAACCTTTCATCCGTCATTCTTTCAACATGTCCGAACCACCGGCCCATTCCCTTTCTCATTTCTTACAGTCCAACTTTCTCTCTAACCTCTCGGTTTCGAACGCGATTCTATGATTTTAATTTTTAGTAATTGTGTTCTCCATGTTCTATGTCTCCATGTTTTTTCCATGGGAATCCAAACATCCGAAAATTTCTAGTGTCTACTTATTTCGGCTTAGAAACACAGCCATATGACTGGACGGACAGACGAGCCAAGTGTCAGTAACAAGGACTGAAGTTTAGGTACGGAGCCCGTAATAGCAGGATTTGCGTGAGAATTTCCCGACGTTGTTAGTACAAAGCGTTTAGTCGCTACCGCTATTTTGCAAGCACTGCAATTGTATGTACGACCCCACACAAAGAGGCTTATTTAGAAAAATGTCTATAATGCTAGACGCGAGCACTTAATGATTTATCATTGCGCTTTGGAGCCACCCACGCAAGGAGTCGCAGCAATTTCACGCAGGGCTACCACCGATCTTGTTTGCGGCAAATTGCCGGCACCAGACCCCCGATATTTGTGCCCACTTTATGTATTGTTGAACTCTGTAATAACAGTGATGAAGTAATGAGCTCTGCGCCGACCGTGCCGCTTGTTTGAGCCGCGGAAACGGCAACTCTGAATCAAATGTTTATTGTTTAATGCTGTCTTTATGGTAAGCAGGTAGTCAAGTTTGTAGTTGCCTCAAGGTAGGTGCTCCGTAAAGCAATTTAGTGTGTTTCGGTTTGGAGGGGCGTGGTTGCCGGCTATACTTAAACATGGTGCGAACATCCTAGTACTCAAGGGTAGCACGCATCTGTGGTCAACTTCAAGTACTATTTATTCGTACTCGTGGATGATCAGAAATGTCCGTGGGCGGTAGTGACCGCTTACCATCAGGTGGGCTGCATGCTCGTTTGCCACCTTACGACTATAAATAAAAATAAAAAAAACCTTAAGGGTGCACCAGGACTCGGGTACTTAGAACTGTCCTTCCGTCTATTACGCGCCTTTGTATCTTGAGGTGGTAATCAATACAGTCCTTGCCAGAGCACACGGGGCCTGGATCCAGGGCCCCATCCTTAGGAGGGCCCCCGGTTACCACTCACAAAAAACTTGTTTTTCTATTCGTAGGTATTCTAACCAACAACGTATAATTGGAGTTGTCCAGTTTTTAAAAATTAACTTATAACTGGGCCCTAAATTATGGCGTGCACAAGGGGGCCCGGGCTAAAGAAGGTCCTAGGAGTATCCCGTACAGTATAGGAGGAGTATTGGGGGTACTAGGATTAGCCCGGATATTATTATCTATAAACTTAGACGAATAGTAATAATAAAAATAAAAAAAGGATTAAAAGTAAAGAGGGGTCCATCAAATCTTTATTGTCGGCGTTTTTCAGCTTATCTTTTAAATCGGAACAGATAGACATTTTAATTGTGTAGTATTATAAATTCTATGATTACTGATAATAATATAAATCCAATTACATGCCAGTGGCAACGCTATAAATAGGTACGCGACTTGTCATAATATGCAAGTTTGACTCGATCTTGTCTACTATTGTAAGTGATGCAACGCACAGTTCAAGCGAGCGGTAGCAAAGCTCGTAATACTGCGAGTATGTATACCAATCATTACACATGCTTGATTAAACACGAAGCGAATGTTCTAGGCTTCGACGGTAGCCGTGTCGCCTTCACCATCACCCTATAGGGACCGATAATATAATATATGAAGATCAATGATGGCTTACCATCATACTTTTTTGAAGAGCCCCATGTCATTGTATCTCCTTGTATTATTTATTGTTGGTGTTATAAAAACATCACCACGAGTCAAACATCTTGAATATGATCAATGTCTCTTGTATTTTTGGTTGTTATCTTTAATGCTTACGCGTCATACAAATATTTGCTTACATACCTTTGTATTGGGAATAAAAATGAGTGCAGCGACGCGATTAGGTACTAGATTTTTGTCATTCTATCGGTGTAAGAATTTTGAAAATCGGTTCAATAATTTTTGAGTTTATTGAATACCATCAAACAAACAACTCTTTCGTCTTCATAATATTAGTGTAGATTGATGAAATGATTGTTTTGTTTCATTGTCTTGTGGCTATATTGTATAAAGGTAGCAAACGAGCATGCAGTCCACCTGATGGTACGTGGTACTGCCGACCATGGACATTACTAATTATTCCCAAGTACGATTGAATCATACCTGAATTTGATCACAGATGCGTCGCTACCCTCAGGGGTAGTCCTCGGGGACTAAAATGTTCGCCTCGTGTATAAGTATAGCTGGCAACCACGCCTCTCCAAACCGAAACACAATAAATTGCTTCACGGGGCGGTGGCTCCTCTTCGGTCGAACTACACAAATTCTGCCACCTGGCAAAATCAGTACCTACTAATTTTTTCAATGATAACGACCTATGTGTCTTCATAGTTACATTATGGTTATGGTATACGTATAATAAATCTGTAACTGATCGCTGTCAGTACTCTGAAGATATTAGGGGTCTTTATTAAAGAATAGAACTCAAAACAATGATTTTTTGTAATTTTCCTCGGCTTGTCTTTAGAGTGTATGCGCACTAATGTAGAAACAAATCATATTTACATTTAGTTCATAAATTTAAAAATGTCAAATTAAAAAAATACGTCGTACCTACCTTTGCTAAAATTTTATATTACCCCGCGTGAAGCCGCGCGCAGTAGCTAGTTTTTAATATTTTAACAGACTTCAAAAAGGGGTTATTTAAACTATACATCCCCAATCTGATTTTAATTAATATTACCTTTCAAATATAAAACCAGAAAGACATATGCCACGTGGACTTAATTACAAATCTTTGCAAGAGGAATAATTTCAATTTCAACATAAATTATAATATACTCACAGAAAACTCTGCTTTGCAGGTATTTTTTTTTATTTTGTTCAATATTCAGCCTTCAATTTTCAGTTTTTAAAATTACAGCGGTCTATCAGCGGTATTACGTCATACGTATATAAGATCTATAACTTTAGATGTGTACAAAAATTGGATGTCATAATGAAAATGGGTATTTATTATACAAAACGCCTTAAGCGGCTATTATAATACCGTCTGTTTCATTCATTCATTGGGTTGATTTCAATCGCAAACTGAGGCAGATGTTACGTAATACTACTCAAAACTTGAAAGCCATGCCAATTTCTCTGGCACCATGCTCCGTCTCCGCGGCATGACGTCATGCATCCATGCAACGTCTGCGAGACTGCCGATGGCTACCTCGCTACATTGCACGGGATGAGCTATGTATACCCTATGGCAACCGTTGTTTGTTTGTACCGTTTGTTTGTGTAGATTGCAAAACGTCCGGTAGGTAGGTAGGTAGGTAACTTATCTGAGAGTTAAGCGTGCGGTAGGTAACTATAACTTTTCTTACGCTGAATTTAATTAATAAGTAATTTTGTAAGCTTATTGTATTTGTTTAAAAATCATCTATTTACATTTGTGTGTTTTTAAATATTTTGATCTGTAGATCTTATACGACCTTAATTTAAAATTACTTTTGCTTTACATTTATTTCTAATATGCGAAACATACTCAATACACA
>DWNR01001394.1:0-15245 GCA_018250455.1 Polygonus leo
ATACTATCTTTCTTATAGAAATAGGTCCACTAATTCAGTTCTTTTTTACTTCTTATACCATTCTTACTCTCATATTCTATTTTTGATCTGTTGTAATTTTAATCTAGTATAAAAAATACCAAGACAATAATATAGGTAAATAAGGCGTGGTAATCAGACAATTTAAATCACATGCAATCTGACCAATTATCTACACTTACCTATTATTTTTAATACTTTAAATAAAGAAGTAGCCTTTATATGCAAGAAATCCGTAGCTTTTTGCGATTCTTTGTGCATCTTTTACGGCTACTTATTTAATTCAATTCGATTGTTGTCGATTCGTCTGACAAAAATTAATGATATTTAACTTAATCAATAAGTATTTTCTACTTGGTATAGATAAGATCATTAAAAAAAACAGAATTTCCGTATTGATTTCTCGTCTGGACAATGTGGAAAGACAAAATAAATTCTCAAATATTATTCAAACGTTATTCCATTATAAGTTTATTTTTTTTTTATTAATTTTATTTAGGTTAGTATCACTTAAATAACCTTCAGACATTTATTTAATGTCTGGGATGTAGACGCAGTGTGTAGTCAACCTAAGAAGAATACTCGCCTCGTTAACTTTCATACGGGACAGTCTCCCAAATGACGATTGCCGAGTCCTTAGCAAATGTTTGTCTATCATCTGCATGTAGTGTTCTAACGTGTACGTAATATATACTTTATAATGTACCTACATATAGTCAAACTCCAGGACGTTACCTCATTGTGAAAAGTGAAGAATAATCCTTAATATAAACAGAAAATAATAATGAACAAATAATACTAGTAATATTGTGAAAAAATCGTGGGTCGCTCTGTGCCACATATTTCGTATATCGAGTAACCCACGCCACTGAAGTAGACTATGGATATATTTTCATGCCTGGTAACTGCGTTCCACCTGGTTTATTGGTACAAACTTGATCAAACCCGATTTTTTTGATGAATTAAGATTCTTGTATTATATTTGTTTAAATACAGCTTAAACAAATATCTACAATAATTCTAGCTTTCTGGAAGCCACTTTCTATAAAGGTTTATGAGTCTAAATTCTGTCATAAGCCTCAAGCATTATTAATAGAACCAGTAGTAACGGCTTCGAGTACTCATATGTCTAAATTCTAAGTAAGTAAGCCAATACCTGTAACGGAGGGGTTTCCATATGGTTAGTCTCAAAATACTAAAATCCAAAATTGCAGAGGGACTACATCATAGATTACGCCTCGATGACGCATATGCCCTGAGGGTTATACTACTATATACTTACATAGGTTGAGGCTTAAATGTATCTTAATATGATCTCAAGACTTATCTAAACAGCTGGATATTAATCTTAGGGGTATTAGTTATCTCTGTTAGGCCCTTCAATTTATAGCCTAAGGTTACGTAAAGGTTATTTGAATGATGTTCCCCATTAAATAAACAACATTTTATTCTAGATATCAAATAAAAATAATAAGAAATAACTAGTAAAAATTATGGTTATGTATTGCTTGCTAAGTACAATAATTTACATGAAATATTCATTTATATTTTTGAATCTTACACACACACACACACATCTTCACGCCAAATATTTTTTTAAATATTATTTGTCTATTATCAGTTTAATTTAATATTTATTATAATATACTATTTATAACAACACAACTATATTAGTCGACGACTTTACGATTATATTAGAAGACTATATTAGACAGAATATAATCATTTTTTTATAGAATGGAAGAAAATATAAATGTATCGATCCCTTACCCATGAGTTACACCTATTATTAAAATCCATCAAGACATATAAAACACACCAAGATAGGTATGCATGTATTATTATCCTTCTAGTAGTGATAGCCTAGTTGTTAAGAATCTGACATTTCACTTTATCCCGATTCAAAACCAGGCCCGCACATTTGATTCAATATATTCAAATAAAAAAAAATAGTATCATTTGTTTTTGGCAAAGTAAAACATCGTAAAGGAAAACTACATGCCTATGAGATTGATTAAATCAGTTGTGTGAAGTCTACCAATTTCCAACTGACCACTGCGGTACAGACTGTGCCCAGCAGTGAGTCAAAAATGGCTTGTGATGATAAAGATCCTTATTCTGTTAAAATTGTATAGAATCGTTTAAAACAACTATTAATTTTATTTACATGGTAAAAAAATAGGTACTACAATTCTATAGGTATGCAAAAGTGTTTACTCTTAAAATTTATGTCGTTTCGTGAAAATAAAAATAATCCACCCAAATCAATATTTCGTTTGGAAATCTGTCAATTCGGAAACGGTTGATTATCAAAAAAATACGTCCCGGCAGTTGACTTTGACCCTCCCATTGACACCCAATTACGAACATCCCCGTGCCTTCTACAAATTGAACCCCAATTTCCCCGCTACTTTATGTATTCATACCCTTTCCATTTATAAATAAGTTGCTTTGTGCCTAAATATTGGAAAAGCCGAAAGAAAAGGACAAAAACAGGTAGTGAATATTTGGCACTACGAAATACCAAGGAAATATGAATATCTTTGTTTGTGCTTTTCTGTTTCTAAATAAGGAACAATTTTATTTTGGATTTTGATTTAGAAACTTTTTGTACTGAATATGGTTTATATGCTAAGTGCCTATTGGTCTTACCATAATTTATTTTGACTGTCGCCTACGCGAATCATAACTACAGATAAATACAAAACTGCTAAGATCTAATTTGTGCCTTTTTAATCTCAATTAATTAGCTTTAATTACTATTCATTTTATATTAAATTTGAAGTGTCTTAATTTTAGTTACCGTCTTAAAAACGATACATCTATAAAGATTTTGAAGCAATTAGCTTTAGCATAGTGGACTAGCCAATTTTTATTCATTATTGTGACTCCGGATTTGAATCGCAATTTACATCTGTATGACCAGAGATTCGGACCCTTCCATTTGCATAGCTGAATTAATCACAAAGTCGATAGTCATTAAAATATTTCCAAAGATAAATTTTCACTGGTTTAAAACATAAATGTACCTGATTTTAGTATAGATTTTCATATGGAAACTAGGCGAATTGACATATTAACGTTTTTACATTGGAAACGCAAAGGAATCAGCCTTACAGAAGCGACAAAGGCAATATCCCACATACGAGCACACCCTTGTCACTCAATAGTCGGCCAAGTGTAAAATTAAATTCTCGTTTCATTCTATTTGTTACCGATGTTTGTAATAGAAACATTCCTGACTATAGGCTCAACACGATTTTCGGGGATACAGAAAATGAAGTCAAAAAGCACAGCTACTTTTTCGCAGAGATGATTCCCAATTTATAAAGGGATGCAGAAAATAAAGTCACTAAGCACAGCTACTTTTTCACAGAGTTGATACAGCTACTATTTTGACACTCTCGGAATATTTTATTCCCAATTTTTAAAGCATATCCTGATTCTCATTTTAAGAACAATTTAGTTCAGAAATCAATTGAGTTGGTAGTACATAGATAAGCCTTATACGCAAATATATATTTATGGTAGATACATATCTCTGCGTTTTGATTCTCTGATGTTATGTGTTCACTGGCGCCCATGGACATAAGTAATCATCCTAAAGTACGATAAAATCATACATAAGTTTGGTCACAGATTTGTTGCTACCCCTGAGGACTAAAATGTTTGCCTCGTGTATAAGTATAGTCGGCAACCACGCCTCTTCAAACCGAAACACAATAATTGCTTCACGGAGGATTAGTGTGGCGGTGGTACCTCCCCGGTCGAACTAAACGAGTTCTACCACCTGGCTAATGCAAAGTAATATAAAAATCTCAAAAAATACCATGAGGTATTAACGAAGAGGAACCACTAATCCTAGGAGATTATTTCTATAGCGTTATAATAATATTTTATTGTACATATTTCATAAAAACTTCATCTTATTAAATTATAAATTCCATTGGTAATAGCTACTTCAATTCATTAAATATGTGCGCTTTAGAAGTCTGATGCCAGCTGGTGATATTTCTATTCGCTACTAAGATAGGTACTTGGGCACTGCACCAAGTTGTAGTTATAACTTTTGAAGCCTCCTTCCAAGTCTGAACTAATCGTATTTCAAAGAGCACTAAAGTTCTGGATTTCCAAAAGTGAACTAAAACTTCTTATAACAAATTAATATTTGCTTGCGCACAACTTTTTGAGATCCTTAATGGTGAAGATTTAGGGCTTGGTAATTTGCATTTTATTTCTAAACTGCTCTTTTAAGGAAATTTATATTTTTTTGTTCCAAATAAGCAACTAATCCGACCTTTCACACGGGAGATCCTGGTTCGAATCCCAGCACGCACCTCTAATTTTTCAAATTATGTGCGTATTTAATCTTAAATTTTCATTCGCTTTTCGGTGAAGGAAAACATCGTGAGAAAATCTGCATGCCTAAGAGATTGTAAAAAAAATCTCAAGGGTGTGTGAAGTCTACCAACTCGCAATTGGCCAGCGCGGTGGATTATGGCCTAAATCCTTCTCATTGTGAGAGGAGACCCGTGCCCAGCAGTGGTACAATAATAGGCTGTGATGATGAAGAAACTAAAATCTAAATCAATACGTATAATAAATCTGTAATCAGTTACAGATTGTATGAAAGATATTTGAGGAATAGAACCAAAATAACGATTTTGAGAATTGTCAAAGTGTTTGTTTGTGCAAATCACAGAAATTGCTTATCTGATTCGAATGCGACTTTCAGTGATGTATTGTGGCAAACATTTAGTATTTGTTTCATTTCAAGTGGTTCATAAATAAAAAATGATGTGTCAAATAAAATATATATTGTTTCTGCTTTGTTATTTTTTTCTAATATAGCATGCTAAACCGAAGGCAGTTACTCGTTCGTTTATATATTTGTCAGGTGGTGGGAACTCGCGTCATTTGACTGAGGCGGTTTTACCGTCATCTTCATAAGCAATTTGTTTTTCGGTTATGGAAAAACGTGCTGGCTACAATTTCTGAGACGAATTTCTTAGTCATCAGGAATAGTAACGCTTCTATGTCCAACCTCAAGAACTGTTTAACCGGAATAATTTCTATGTTCACGATTAGCAGTGACACCATCAGGTAGACTTAACAATCGTTTGATACCTTTATAAGATACAAAAAATATTATACCTACGCTTCATTTTCATGAATTTTCATGTCTCTACATATATATAAATCAGCAATACTCCTGCCATTGATGAAATGTGAAATAAAATAACCAGTCACTACTTTCCAATTAGTGATTGCGTTGAACACGCTTTACTTAAAATATAACTGTAATGAATATTAAGTGCTTCAATTAAAGTGCTTGAAAGCATTCATAAAATTCTTATCACACTTAATTAAAAATTTAATAAAAATTGTTTAAAAATTAATTAAGAATAAGTAAAAGTCTAGTTAAGAATTCCTTATTTCTTGCCACAAAATTTATGTTTTAACTAGTGATTTCATTAATTAAAATTATAATATTATCCTATTACAATTTGCTTAGGAACTGAAGATTTTTTTCGCTGTTCTGTATATGCGTTTTTTTTTTCTTTACTCGAAAGTGGAATATATAAAGAAACTCGTAAAAACCCTCATCATGGGGGTATTCGTTCTTTTACTATTAAGGCCTGAGTTCGAATTTCTGACATAATATGTCATTAGTTTTGAATTGACAGACTCGATGTGAACATTAAGCAAAACTAACTCAAGAAAATTCGTACACTAATACTGTCGGTGGAGGTCCTGACTCCTTCTCGTTGGGACAGAGCCCAGCAGTGGGACGATGATAAGTTACTATAATTATGAAGAACCGGTAAATCTAAGGATTCGTCTACAAATTTCCGTGTGACAAATAACCCATTTCAACAATTAGTTTAATATCTGTCTGAAACGCAGTACGGTTGAAGTTTGATGATTAAAGTCAAACCATTATTGCTGAACTTGGACAATTATATTGCTGATTCGTCGTCAATACTGTTGCCATATTGAACTTTCTGCTTTCCTCTCTGTGGATGAAGTAGGCCTTTAAATATGAAGCGAAATTAAAAAAGAAAGGTTACTCTGCTTCAATTTTGATCCTATAAATCTATGTTTTGATTTTGGTTTATGAATCGTAAAAGTTTAAAATGAGTTCATCTTTAACCTGAATTAAAATTGTATTTAAGCGGATTGTATATAAAAATACGTTGTTTTTAATTAGGTCAGTAAATTATAAAACCAGATATTTATAGTATTACTTTTTATTTTGTTGTAGTGTTCACTGTATTGTAATTTAATTAGTTACGATTATGACCGAGCGAAATTGAAAAATAACTTCGTAACTTGTTTTTTTATTATCTCCAACAAGTTTTTCACTCTAAAACAGAGAGAACAAACACAATGGTAACATTACACAAAATGCTTCGAGATTGACATTTACTCGTTTAAACCAAACAAAGGGTAACCAAACAAAGCATTACGTCCAGCATTCCTATCAATCAGGATTTTGCGTACACTAAACAACATGTCTTTATCTCCTGAACCGTAATAGGTAAACTCTTGATTTTTTTACAGAATATGTGTTATTATAGTCAATATAACAGCAAGTATTTAAAAATAAGTTATTTATCTATAATGTAGTACAACACCATCCAGTTTTTGATATATTACTGTGATCTAATTTAGTGCTACATAATCAAGTGAAATTGAAAAATAACTTCGCAGCAATTCGTGTCTTTATATTGTCTCCAGAGTTTTTCGCTCTACAATGGAGAGAAAGTTCTAAAACAGATAACACTTCATAAAACGCTTCTGGATTGACATTTTCCTCATACAAACCAAACAAAGGGTAACCAAACAAAGCATCACGTCCAGCGTTCTTATCAATCAGGATTTTGCGTACATTGAACATGTCATTATCTCTTGAACCATAATAGATTGACTCTTACAGCGCCATCCAGTTTTTCAAATATTATTGTGATCTAATTAGGTACAACATGATCAAGTGAAATTGAAAAATTACTTCGCGAGATTAGAGTTTTTAGCTCTAAAACAGAGAAAAGTATCATTAGACACAATACTTCTGGATTGAATTTTCATCGTACAAACTAAACAAAGGGTAACCGAACAAAACTTCACGTCCAGCGTTTCTATCAATCTGGATTTTGCGTATACTAAACAACAGGTCTTTATTTCTTGAACCGTAATTTTTATAGTCGTAGTCGTCGTAGTTATTATAGTTGATACAACAACAAGTATTTAAAAATAAATAAATTATTAATCTATAATACAGTACAACGCCATCCGCTTTTTCATATATTATTGTGATCTAATTAGATACTACATGATCAAGCGAAATTCAAAAATTACTTCGCAGCGATTCGTGTCTTTATATTGTCTCCAGAGTTTTTCGCTCTACAATGGAGAGAAAGTTCTAAAACAGATAGAAATAACACTTCATAAAACGCTTCTGGATTGACATTTTCCTCGTACAAACCAAACAAAGGGTAACCAAACAAAGCATTACGTCCAGCATTCCTATCAATCAAGATTTTGCGTACACTGAACATGTCTTTATCTCTTGAACCATAATAGATTGACTCTTACAGCGCCATCCAGTTTTTCATATATTATAGTGATCTAATTAGGTACAACATGATCAAGTGAAATTGAAAAATTACTTCGCGCGATTAGAGTTTATAGCTCTAAAACAGAGAAAAGTAACATTAGACAAAATGCTTCTGGATTGACATTTTCCTCGTACAAACTAAACAAAGTGTAACCAAACAAAGCATCACGTCCAGCGTTTCTATCAATCAGGATTTTGCGTACACTGAACAACATGTCAATAAAATCACTGTTAGAATATTATGTAGCTCGGAATAAACAAAACAAATAATTCGGTACCCTCGCCTTCCTAAACAATACAAGAGTACGTAAACAGGACAGTATAAGAAATATTTATAGGCAATAAATGACGGACGCGGTATCGTGACGGCGATCTGGCGAGCTTGGGGTAGTAAATTTAATTTGGTCAACCAGTGTTGTCGCCAATCGTTCAGTTTGATATGGACATTATTTTTTCTTTTTTGTTTGTGTAAAGGCAGCAAATGAGTACGATAAGATCGTGTACATTACGGCGGTAGTTATCAGATCAGGTTGACCACAGATGCGTTGCTACCCCTGAGAGCCAAGATATCATGTTTCTCCAAAGTCGAATACAAGAATTGCTTCACTTTCATAGAGGATTAGGGTAGAGGGTACTTTTTTAGTGTGTAAAGGTAGCAAACGAGCATGCAAACTGTGATACTGATATCTCCCTGGTCGATCGTTACGAGTTTATAGTAAAACCACCTGACTTTTCTAAAAATTAATATTAGTTAAATAACTACAAAGTAATAACTTTATCTATATTATAAGTTAATATACTTGAAAAATATTTATTTTTCAATACGATATAATTAATTTTGTGACGAGATTTTCATTTTCTTGCTAAATAATATTCAGCAGATAAAATTTATTTTGCTAAGCGTGTCCTTGAAAATATCAGGACATTCCGTGAAGATTACGAGGCCTGGTGTCATTATAATTGACGGAAGCGGAATAGACTTTGCAGACGGGTATTTCCCTCGAGTCTGCTGATAAACGTAGCACGTTGACTTTATACAGTTATGGGCAATTCACGTTCGAGCGATAGAAATGATAATAGAAGTTTAGCTTGTTGAACCATCTTGAGAAAATAAATTTCATTTTTTTTTTAATTTATCAAAATAAAAGTTAACACTTAATACGCCCAATTATACATCAACGTGATCAAATAACAAGACAAGTTATCAAATATTAGTAAAAACTATAGTGGTAACAGAATCACAATAAAATGATCGAATATTTATTCGAATAATTAGGACAATGAAAAAAATATTATCTCCTTTATTTGCTACGATTTGCTATAAGACCTTTAATTTGCTTAACAACTGTACTACAGAAATCTTAAACAAAACCAATAATTTAGTTTAATAATAACTTAAACGATTAACTAGATGGAGGAAGTCTTGATTCACAATTGAAGAGAATCTTCTAGACTCTCTTCAATTGTGAATCCAGAATGCCAGAAATTTCTGTCACTACATTTTCGATACTTTAAAACACATAGAAAAGCCTACCACTTCGCTTTTGCCCAAATTGAGAATTCATAAATCTTTTGTGTAACTATTTCTAGTTCTGCAACAAGAAGTCAGTAAAAAAGTTACAGAAACAAAGTATGAATCCTAGACAACAAGGTGTTGGAGAATAATTGGCACGTTTTGTCTTCAACCATTGGGAATTAGGTGCTACGTTTTGCCATATTTTTTAAAGCTAAGGAGATAAAGAAATTCGTATTGATTGTGAGACGAGTACTACCGATTTTACTGAAGATTATTAGTCTCTGTTTTGTGTGTATGTTCAATGCAACTGCTGTACTAGGAATCGTAGTGATGGGGTTATGGGTATTAACGGTTATGGATATAAGTGTTTTAAGTATTTCACTGTGACCTTTTCCTTTCTAGTTTCCTTGCCCTTTGAATATCATTTAAGAATTTACGACTCTATTATTTTCTTCGCTCACGTCTGTATGCATATGTCCCCGTGCATATGTTTGCGGAAGAAATATGAAACCAACCATTTTATTACACTTCATAAATCTATAGCGAAATAAAATTTATCACGGCTTCCGAAAAGTAAACCGAATCGGATTAAATTGAAAATAAAAAATGCACGAACCTTTTGAACGATGTATTACAATTCCACTTTAGATTACAGCTTAGTTTAAAATAAAAACAAAGCTATATATTAGTGAGGTACATAGTTAGTAATAGTCTATAGGACATACAGCCTTCCATCCACCGTCGAAGTTTCGGATCGGTACAAAAGTTAATACTGAGTTACAATTGGAAGACTGTGACCGTTATATTTAACAGTTTCAATAGATTTACAGCTACATTCTGAATTATTTAGTATTGAAATTACTAAATATTATTTTATTCTTCGCCAAATCCTAAGGAGACTACTAAGCACCAGGTAGCCCGTCTGCCTTATCGCTAGATATAGATATAATAACAAAAAAATAAAAATTCCCCAAAACGGTCGTCCGTATGTTATACAAGGTAGAAATTCCCGAAACTTCCAATAAAAATAGGTACAGTTTCCATGCAGAGTGCTCCCAGGGACTGTGAATTCAAGCAAGAACTAAAATCCCCGGGCGGGCAATAAAACAGCTACTTCGCTCTCGTTGATTGGCTTACTCAATAAATAGAGTTTTTTTCGGCGGTAGGCGTAAAAAAGGCGACACATTGTTCTCTAGTTCAATTTTAATTAAAATTAAAAATAGTGTGAAATTACCCTAAAATTCCACTGTTTATATAAAATTACACACTAATAAAACCTTGGAAACATCAGATGCACAGTTTAATGCTGTAAGTGAAACATAATCTGCAAAGTCCCGCCGGCTAACCTCATTCTTTTACCACTGTCACTGACCAAGTTTTGTACTGCACTAATTATGGCTTCATATGACACAATAATTGAAAACCAGCAAGCTATTGAGTCAAACTTGCTTAAGAAGCTGGCTGAATTTGAGTCCCAGCTGAAACCTTCCACTCAGCAAAATATTTCTTCGGTGACCCGTTTGCATGAAGAATTTCAAGCATTCAAAACTCATGTCTTGGACATCATGACACTACTTCGCTTGCAAATTGCTGAATGCATCAAGTCTGTAGAGTATATTGAGATAAGGCATCGGAGAAAATATCTCTTGATCCATGGCGTTCCTGAAGAGGTCGACGGAAGTCTCTCTGAATACATTCTTAAATTATTCAACAACAAGCTCGGGATAAGAGATGTGAATGTTGATGGACTAAGATCATGTCATCGTTTAGGTAAGCCACAAGAAGGTAAGAC
This sequence comes from Polygonus leo, assembly GCA_018250455.1. NCBI lineage: Eukaryota > Metazoa > Arthropoda > Insecta > Lepidoptera > Hesperiidae > Polygonus > Polygonus leo. The sequence continues at coordinate 10,945 of DWNR01001394.1, forward strand.
AAGACCCGTCCTTATCAGGTTTAACAACCTTTCACTTCGCTCACTCATTTGGAGAAAGAAGACTTGTCTAAAGGGCTCTGCCGTTGTCATATCTGAATTTTTGACTCGGCAACGGCAAGCAGTCTTCTTGGCTGCTCGTAAGCGTTTGGGTATCCGTAATTGCTGGACCATGGATGGCAATATATATGTCAAGTCGAAGGATGGATCCCGCCACCGCATTACTTCATTCGAGGAGCTCGACGCTGTAGTTGCCACCTCAGAGAAGCAGACTGAGAGGGGGCAAAAAAGTCGTTCCACTTCCCCTGTTGCTACAGTATCTTCAGATCATCAAACCAGAGTAAAGCGAAACGCACGACATAAGAAGTGATTATTGTACGTACTCATATACTTTTACACTAACTGTTACTTTTTTGCACTTGTTTTCTAAACGTATTATTTGCACAACACTTCTCACTGGTAATTTATTTTGTTGTTTATTTTCTTTCCACTAACTAAATCAAAGTACCGTCATTAAATGTATCAACAAGTTCTGTAGTAGGTTAGTTTTGTTTTTGTCATGTCACATTGTCACTTGACATTTTCTTAAATATTGATTTAACTCGTTAAGTGTCACATTGTAGCACTAGTACCGGACTTGGATTCATTGATTTTAGCCACATTGATTTTCATTATGTTTTATTTTCTATTCATTTAGCTGTAGTAAATTGATTTATAAGCATGTTAGTAATTAATACTGTTTCTCTTAATTATTATAGAAATGTTTTTAGATAGGTTCGCTTGCATGCTTTTCAATCATTTTTTTTTGTACTGATTATGTTAGCATATAGTGGTGTAAGTGTATATTTTAGATTGTTAGTGTAGATTGTTTTCTTTTTTTTTCTTTTTTTGTCAACACCGGTGATTTTGGTGATTATGCATCCACCGGTCAGCTTCGTAGACTCGTTCATTGTAATATAATCATGTTATTGTGTCTCTTCTTGTGTTCATTTATATTTAGTTTTAATTATGTGCGTGTTTTGCAAAGTTTACATGATTATTGTGTAATTTGGCAGTATTTATTATTTTCTGTCATGGTCAACCGGCGGGATCGGCAGTATCAATGTACTATTTTATAATCTTAATATAAATTTAGCTGATCCTATAAAACTATATATTTTATATATTATATTATTATTAGTGTTTAATCTATTATAATATACATACATAGCTGTGATGTCTGATGACGATTCCTTTTATTCTGCTTGTGAATCTCATATTAGTTCTGACTCTTTCGACGAGCCCGAAACTCTCCGAAACTTGTTGGAAATTGCTCTAGATCATACCTCTTTTTCCTTTAACGTTTGCCATCTGAATGCACAAAGTATACCCTCCCACTTTTCCGATCTCCTTGATGCCTTCTCCTCTACCTCTTCGATTGTGCAGGCTATTCTTATTTCGGAAAGTTGGCTCAAACCATCTCTTTCTACACTTTCCTACAGTCTGCCTGGTTACGTCTTAATCAGGAACGATCGGGTTGGCAAGGGTGGTGGAGGCGTTGCGATCTATCTACGACATGACATCCCCTTTTCAATAATTGCATCGTCGCCCTCACAATACTCTGCGTCAGCTGAATATCTGTTCCTCGAAATTCAGGTGGGGCGCTCCAAAGCCGTACTTGGGGTTGTTTATTGCCCTCCTTCTCTCGACTATTTCTCCAGCTTAGAATCTGTCTTGGATTCCCTATGTTCAGACTACACACACCACATAATCATGGGTGACTTTAATACTGACCTTCTCAAAACATCTACACAAAGCGTAAAGCTACTTAACATCCTCTCGTCTGTCAATTTAACAGTTCTACCTTGTTCTCCCACACATCATAATCTTGACACTTCGGACACTTGGCTAGATCTAGTCATAACCTCTTTGCCTCATCTTGTTGTCAAGCATGGTCAGTTGTCAGCTCCTGGTTTTTCGCGCCATGATTTACTTTACCTTGCCTATAAGTTAAAACCTCCGAAAATGAAACCGAACATTATTTGGATGCGCAGCTTTGCAAATATGGACTCGACAGCGTTGGTAACTGATGCATCGAGAATTGACTTTTCGCCGGTGTATGCGGCATCATCAGTTGATGACAAAGTTTTTCATTTTAATAAAATTGTATTAAAATTGTTTGATGTGCATGCCCCGGTAAAAGCTATAAGAATAAAAAGACCTCCTGCTCCGTGGATCACGAGAGGAGTACGCATGGCGATGACACGTCGTAACAGGGCTTTTAGACATTTTAAGCGTGACAGGTGCGACGAGAACTGGATCTTGTATAAAACTGCCCGTAATCGATGCAACCAAATGGTGAGGGCAGCAAAGAGGCGTTATTTCTTCGACAACGTGTCCCACTCCAGTTCAGCTGATATTTGGAAGTTTCTTCATTCTCTTGGAGTAGGTAAACAGTCCGTCGGTAACGACAATATCATCTTTTCTCTTAACGATTTAAATTCTCATTTTTCTATTACTCCTACTCTCTCGGCGCACGTTAAGGCGTGTACTATTTTAGAAATTAATTCCATGGCTAAACTTCTACATAAACCCTTTAATTTCGCGTCTGTCACTATAGACGACATACGCAAAGTCCTGCGTTCTATCAAGTCTAAAGCGGTGGGCTGTGACGATGTGAGTAGTATTATGATATTCCATGTTCTCGATTACCTTCTTCCAGCCATTACTCACATTATCAACTCTTCTTTATTGTTAGGGGTTTTTCCTTCTCTGTGGCGTAAAGCCTATATAGTTCCACTTCCTAAAGTTGATAACCCCTTACAACTGAATCACTACAGGCCTATCTCCATTTTACCATTTCTTTCAAAAGTCCTCGAGGCCGTTGTGCACAAACAACTTACTTATTTCATTTATAATATGAATTTCATATCCGAATTTCAATCGGGCTTTCGCTCGGGTCACAGTACTACCACAGCACTTCTTAAAGTCACAGAAGACATTCGTGAAGGCTTAGAGAATCGAACGGTCACTGTACTTGTACTCATTGACTTTTCTAACGCTTTCAATATGGTTGACCATGATATTCTCTGCGCTATGTTCCAACATCTTAATTTTGCTGATAATGCTTTAGACTGGTTTTCTTCCTACCTTCGTGGCCGTCAACAGGCAGTCCGTTATGGTCGTGAAATTTCTAACTGGCGTGAGCTCTGGTCGGGCGTGCCGCAGGGTGGAATATTATCTCCTCTTATTTTTTCTATTTTCATTAACTTTCTATCTTCGTGGCTTCGCTGCTCTTACCATTTTTATGCTGATGACCTGCAGATCTATGCGCAAGCAGATGTAGACACTTTAGACACTGCAGTAGACAAGATTAACATTGACTTGCAGAGTATACTCTGCTGGTCGTCTAAATTTGGTATTAATGTTAATGTTAGTAAGTGCCAAGCCATAATAATCGGTAGTAGTCGACAATTGACTAAGTTTGATTTAAGGTCCGTCGCACCCGTCATGTTTAATGGCTGTGTCATTCCATTCTCGACGAGCGTCAAAAATCTCGGAATTTATCTTGATTCCGCTCTAAATTGGACAACTCAAGTAAGTAACGTTTGTCGTTCCGTTATTGCAATTCTGTGCACTCTAAACCGACTCAGAAACTTTTTGCCTGTGAAGGTAAAGATAACTCTGGTGCAAGCTCTCATATTCCCCATAATTGATTATGCTGATGTGTGTTATCCTGATTTAAGTGAGGATCTCCTAGATAAGCTGGATCGCCTTATCAATAACTGTATCCGCTTTATCTTTTGTCTTCGGAGGTACGATCATATCTCTTCTTATCGTTTACAGCTGAAATGGCTTCCCATTCGCCAACGTAGGCACATAAGGATACTGTCCTCACTTTATTCTGTTCTTTTTGACAAACTCTCCCCGGAATACTTGAAACGCAAGTTTCAGTTTCTGCGTGATACTCACGAAAGGCAGCTTCGATCTTCAGAGTCTTTGACCCTGTCAATTCCACTTCACCGTACAGGTTTCTCTTCCAACTCTTTTGCTGTCCAAGCTGCTCGGCTTTGGAATGCCTTGCCTGACTATCTTAGACGACCTTCTAGCAAGATCACATTCAAAAAAGGAGTAAAAGATCATTATCTGGCAGAATCGCATCATCAGGATAACTAAAATTGTTCTAAACTTCATTCTCATTCTCATATAAATTTATCTATGTTTGTTGTTTGTGCCTATGTATGTGTGTTGTATGTATGTATGTATGTATGTATGTATGTATGTATGTATGTATGTATGTATGTATGTATGTATGTATGTATGTA
>DWNR01001395.1:0-15244 GCA_018250455.1 Polygonus leo
GCCACTTACGATCAGGTGGACTGCATGCTCGTTTGCTACCTTTACACAATAAAAAAAAAAAAAAAAATTACCCAGATCCACAAGAAACGTTGAAAATGCATTTTTGTATGGGGGACTTTAATTCTTAACTTCATTTTATTTTTAATTAATGCTTAACTTCATTCCATTTTTTGTTGTTACAACGATTTAGTTGTACTTGTTCGAAAGTTTCAAGTGTTTACCTATAACAGATCAGGAGGTACGGACTCGTTACAGACGAACGGACGGACGGAAAGCGAAAAAAGAGAAATATTACCAAAACAATAAACGGGTTTAATTCAAGAATTGAGTACAGAACCCTAAAAATTATAGTAGCCGCGTTGAGAGTTTTATAATTTGTTTATTATATCTGCTATACATATGTATATCGTTTGTTATTCCCGACTGGAGCTCGGCTTATGAACGACCGTGTAAATGAACACGGGCTGCGCTGAATGGACTCCGCCAGAACTATTTGAGATGCCTGAACACTTAGCCAAGCGCTTATTGATAAGTGTTATTTTATTTCATTTAATTATAATTACATTTCTAACTGTATCTTCATTTGTTGCTGTTTTATTCGTGATTTTTTAAATGGCATAAAGGTTTATCAAAGATGACCGTTGTCATTCTCTTGAACGTTTCTTTGTTCACTTGAGTAATTGTCCCTGTGTTCCAAGGACTGATCATGTTTAGCTACCCTGTATTTCACGTGATGGATCAATTGTCACTTTGATCCAAGGCCATCCGTTATCTAATATCGTCTGATATTTAGTTATCCACTGGGCCATATATCCTGATGGATTATCGTACTGTGATTCAAGGTCATCCATAATCAAAGATCGTCTGATCTTCTTTATTTGAGAAATTTTCGTCGGCTATTTTCTTCCAGTTTACCCCAACCCCAGAGAGCCGCATAAGGAGTTTTAATAGCTTTTGACATACAAGTTATTTCCAAAATGTTAAAGTTCACGACGAGATTACAGCTTTGTTCCGAAATAGATAACTAGGTCGGTTCACTCGCAGTGGTATTTTCAGCAAGTCTATAAAGTATCTTGCGGCCGACCGCAGTGGCTGTGAACTTGTCTCGATTTATTTTCGTTTCACTCTTATTATAGTAACACGAGAAGGTGGTTCCATTATGTACTGTACGTATGTACACAAACAAGTTCTGAGGTAGGTAGATGAGCACCGTAACGTATACAAGTATTATGTATACGTAAGTATGCATGAGTGTATTATTATTTTGTTTTTTATTATATAAAATTGATATCGTTTTGTACCCTTTGTTTGCCATATCTCGTGAACTGTAAGATTTAGACACCAAATTTTTTTATTGCCGGTACGATATAACAGATACTTAACTCCCTTCGAGCGAGTCCAATCCACACTTGGCCAAAGTTTCAAGAATATTTTACAGAATTAGCAATATATCCCGCGGGCAATCAAGTTAATGGTCGGCGAATCACCGCGACCACGACTGGCTCGCTTTGTTGCCGCGATCATTGTTCGTATGGTTTCCATGTTGCTAAACTTCCAAGGCCTGAAGCGGGAAGCCGTAGGGCTTCGAGAGTAGGTCGCGATACTCAAGATCCGTTGTAAACACGGAATAATCTTCTTCGCGTATTACATATACAAATATTCCAATGGATCGCCAAACGAAGTTATGATATTACGTAAGATTTTTTCTGGTGCTTTTTTTCTAGAAAATTATATTTTTTATTGACTTTTTATATTTATATAGACAAAACTCGTCTAATCTTATCGTAAATCTAATCGTAAAACAAATAATTGTTACGGTTAAATTTGATATTGATTTATTTTTGAATCACAAAATGAAGGCAAATCGTCAAAAAGGTGTTGACTGTCAGGAATCATTAATAAAGGCAATTTGTGGAAAATTCTTATAACACCATTGTAAATTTTCAATATATTTTATATAACAAGAGATTTAGTTATCTGGATAGTATAGGGCTATACCCTCGTTCCTCGCAAGCGTTAAAAGAGCTCTACGACTCTTTAGTCGCCGAGCCCTTTCATCGTCGATCCCTTGATCAAAGCGAGTCAGTCTTTACACGACTACTTGTCATTCACAGGCCTCTTTCTAGTAAAACTTATCTTTATCTCAGCGTTATATTTTAAAATGCATGTTCTGTTTTGTATATGTCAGATTGTCATAAGTGAAATTGTCAGAAAGTTTGGAGCGCTAAGATTACGCTACATTTAAAAATCCTTAAAAATTATAGTCAAAGCATACATCATGTTACTCATGTTACTCATGATACTCGTATATCTGGTATAGTCTTAATAAGGGTTTTAAATACTATCATTTGATTGTTGTAAATATAAGAAGGGTTAGGTATATGTACCAAATTGGGAGCAAACTTATATACTTAAGAATTCTTACAATCTGAAACGTGTACATGGAATGCTTTGCTTCCTTTTCTGCTCCCTAATTCACATGTCTAATTGTAGTTCAGTCTGCGCATATATGTAATATATTATCGCCTAAATATCGGAATTAGGGGAAGGTGATAGGGGTAGAGGGCGTATTGTGGCGGAGGAGGCTCGCGAGGTTATTTGCCAGATGTTTCTTTATCGACCAATTTCCGTTGACGCTCGATATTATCGGCACATCAATCTCTTTCAACGCACAACCTTCCGAGTTCATTATACGGTAATTTGTAGTTACCCTGTAAAAATATATATATACTTAACGTTTTAAATAACAGATAAGAAATATTGATGTTCTAATGTTGTCTTTTTAAGCTTCAGCTTAGTGGGCGCTTCATACTCATTTGGACGAATTTGTAGTAGAACTCAAGGGACATTATTAGGAAAATCTCAACCTCTAATGTCTCAGCTTTTACCATTGATCAGTGTACTGTTTGTGGTCTACATACTACTCATTGCAAGAGGAAACACACGCTCATCAGTGGTGATACAAAATTATACGATGATGCGAATTATGATATATGGATATTTAAATTAAATGATATTCATTTGCTGCCATAATTATGTAAGAATAATAGTAGTATGAGGCTATTACTATTATTTGTAATTATTCCAATTCATACCAATCCCATGTTTGCTCACAGTTACGAGTACTTAAAACTGAAAAATGTTGCTCGTAAAATTATTTATCCACAACTTTTGATCTCCAAATGGTGAAACATTTTGGAAATAGTGTACGTCTATCAAGTGTCTTATTAAAAGTGTGTATGATTTTTTATATATGATTTTTTCGCGAGTAAGAATTTTGTTGAAATAATAATTTAGAAAGGATTTGCATGTTGGTAAATATTAGGAAAATTGTGTTAATGTAAGAAGTCAAGTATCTTGTTAACTCGGACGACATTATATAAACACTTTGAATGTCATCAACTATAGGTAAAAAACCAACGAAATACGCATTTTGTTTGCTCAAATCGTGAATTGAGCTAACTCTCGCAAAAGTTCGGCAGGGAAAACGCTAATTTTCCAATATCCCGGAAATGCTCTCCAACTTTTCTTACTCTGTAAACTACATTCGAATATTTTATATTTCATAATCTAAAGAATAAATTATTATAGTCAAATCAGTCCGGCTGTTTTCCAATGTTACGGTTACCAAGAAAAAAACAGTATTAAATTTATATTTATATAGCAGATAGATTATGTGATATTTGTGCCATAAAATAAAGCATTAAATTAAACATCAACATTCATATCTCGTAGATTGATATGACGTTGCCAATTAAAATTGTTTTGATACTGAAAACATTAATTAGAATTTATTTCTCATTATTTCAGTCTGCGTGGATAACATTTATTTAATTAACATCTATGAAGTAAGTAAATCAAAACAAAACTTAATAACTTCCGATTTTAATTAATCTCATAGCTGTTTTAACAATTCGTGAATAATGTAACTGTATACTTGTTATCGGGGTTCAGTAAAAGATCAGGGCTCTAATTAATTACAAATGCCACGGATATCATTAAATGGGTACATTAATAATTGTTGTTACTGTTTTAATATCATTTATTGTTCTTCCCGTCGTCTTAAGAGAGTCTCTTCTAAAATTCCTTTGGAAAGTAACGTTTAATTAAAAAATATTACGTAATACGAAGAATGACGATTATCATGATGATTTTCAAAGATACTTAAAATTCCAGCTTCAAGTATGTTTTTGTAAATATGTATATTGTATATGCTTTTAGAACATTTTTTGGAGTGAGTTTTTTTTTGCTGTAAATTTACAATATGATGAATTCATCATAGGTACATCTATTTCCATAGCAAATATGTCAAGAAACAGATCATAGGTCGTCCATCAACAGGGTGGACTCATTATCCCAATAAATTAAGTACAACGTTTTCTGCTGACGAACTACACAGAAAATTATAACGGATCAAATGTTTCACGATGGTACCCCTTTGTGTGAAAGTCCCACTCACATTTGGCCTATTTCATTTGGTCTCTATATTGTATAAGTTTTCAGAAATAAATGTGATTTATTTTCTCACCGTTACTTTAATTTTCGTTTGTATAATCGTTTCTTTACATTCGAACATCCACATTCAGTGTTGCACCGATTCTTTCAATACTAGCGGATGTTTTTAATTTGTTGTTTATTGAGCGTTGTATATTTAAACGATCATTGATGTTTGGCAACTTTTTTCTGCCCGTTACTCCATCATTCATCATGTAACGATTTGGCTAGCTATTACAGCTGTTTAAAGAGTTGAATCATTGCGCAACCCTTCAACTTGCATACCTATTAATATGTGATCAATGTTTTAGTTAGTGCCAAAAAGGACGACCGACTACATTGCACCGACCGACTGTATCAGACTAGACGGTGACGCATTTTTTTAGATTGTGAAGATACAATCTAGAGTTGCAGTGCATGCAGTAACGTAAACAGTCCATTTTGTGTTACATTTTTGTCATTTTACGATGTGTACGCATGATGGTTATTATCTATACTTCTCCGCTGGTTATTATCTATTCGTACGTCACTCTAAGTTCAATTAGCACCCTGTCAAGGACATAGAGTTCATATTATATATAAAGGATGTATAGTCTTTAAACTAATATTTCAGATCTGCTCGATTGGTATTAGTAGCCTGATACTAAAATAAGGAATGTTGAATATTAACATGTATTAATTTGAATTAAATATTCACAAATTTTGTTAAATATAGGTATAGTTAATAACTTATAAATATATATTCTCAAATTGTATAATGTCAAACCCATGAAATAAAGGCAAAACCAGCGATGATAAAGAAATGACTTGAAGAGTATACCTTTTGTGCAAAAGAAAATATACCGGTTGAAGTTTATATCACGTAAATGTCTAAACCTGGCATTGGACAAATTGGTCACGAGTATTACGGCACCTTCGACATTAAACATTGCTACAAACCACGAGGAATAGCCACATAACCTTGCCATCGAAAAGCGGTCGGCGGTTTTCATACATTAAATATAGGGTTCTAAGCACAAGGTTTTCTCACGCGCATCGTATGGCAGTCTATTTCCACAAAATACCTACACACTCAAAAAGTGGAGTCTACGGTATAGTTTCTATAACCAAAAGTTGATCAACTTGCAATGGCGACGTTTTGTGGCTATCGAGTGGCTACCTTAGACACACGGTGACAACACCTAGATTGCTAAACCGGTCGCGAAAGTCTACTTGATACACCAGTTGCTCTCGCGGCCGAGCCATGGTGGCTACTGCTTTTAATTCGTAACGTCCGCCGTTTTAAACCTGTGAGCGGCATTCGTAAACAGTGAATATTTACTTGCGGTTCGCACGTTACAAATGTACCGATGTTAGTGATGTGCCTCAATACCGGTGTTCGAGTTACCGCAATCCCACATCGAGCTTTAACCTTACTTCACTGTTTTTTAGTTTATTTATATGAATAATTATAAGCATTTTTATCGAATAAAGGTAGCAAACGAGTATGCAGTCCACTTGATAAGTGGTCACTGCGGACATTAGTAACCATTCCCAAGTACGATTATTCCTATCTGAGGATGACCAAAGACACTTCAGGGGTAACAACCACTGAGGACTAAGATGTTCACCTCGTTTGTTAGTCAAAGTTACTAAAATGTACCAAAGTACACGAAAACGATGGACCTATTGAACCTATGAACCTTATATATATATTACTTTTTTATATTACTTTTTTACGTATATGTAAGCGCATGAATGACATTTTAGCATTTTATGGTTATCGTATTCGGAATCTAATAATGTTCCGATACCGTATGTAATTTTAATTTTCTTTTTTCATTAATTTATATATGACTAGCTTACCCGCAAACGTTGTTCTGCCATAAAAAAATATATGAAAAAATTGTAAGCCTATGTTTTATTCTGATGTATAAGCTAAATTATTGTAAAGTTTTATTAAAATCCATTCAGTGATTTACGTGAAAGAGTAACAAACATCCATACTAACAAACTTTCGCGTTTATAATATTAGTAGGATTGTGTGCGTTTCAGAAAGCCAAACAAGAACATTTTTACCGGCATGAATACCGGTACATCGTGTTTGAAATCCCTACTGTAGCAGTGGCGCCGCAAGGATAAGTTATTTCCCATGTGTACTACTTTGTAGCTCACCACGCACGTTTGAGTTGTATAAATAAGTTAGAATGCAACCAATATACTAATGGTTCTGATTATAAAGTAAGATACTATTATTCATAATTGTAGTTAATTGGACTCTACAAATGATATTACACTTGTTTTTGTTATTGCAATTTTTTTTAATAATATTTTTTCTAATTATAATCAATTATAATTTTGGAATGATCATTTCCTTATCGCGCGCTACACACACTGAGCTAAATGAAAGCGAGATCGAAAATAATGTAACAAGATTTTTTTTCGACACCAGCACAGCGTACTTTACTCTGTACGATAAGTCATTATATATAAATAAATATATATTGTTAGATTGTTTTCAATTTAACTCTTTTAACTCTTTATCTATTTCTATATCTATTAACTCTTTATATATCGATGTTTTACAAAATAAATTATGACTACAGCAAAAGCCTACCAAAAAGCGAAAGGAACTCCGTACTGACCGGGGGTGCATAGAGGCCTGAGGCTTTGTTGTATTTTATTATTTGTATAGCTATATTATACACACAAAATAAGCTTAGAATAATTATATTATCACAACTTAATATTTTCTAAAATATATATTTATGTCACACCAATGCTCCAGATATTTTATTAATTAGTCCCTTTGACGTACAAGTAGAAAACTTAAGGTTGGGAAATATTGAGAATGTATCAGAATTATGATAAATTAATATGAGCGTAAGGAACTCTTCATCATGATTCGAGGGTGAATTACTCGAATTCAGTCGCAGTGAATTGCGTGGCTTTACGACTTCGTCAAAATCCCATTCCATTGAATGACGTATCGTAACCGTCCGACGACTTTTTGTAAACATTTTAGTGGCGCGTACACCACTATGTTTCCTGTACAACCGAGTGGCCAACGTTGTAGCAACTTGTGACGTAACTCCTTTGTCTTAAGTGCGATTGTTGCGTACACCGTCTTGATAGATTTCACTAGAAACGTTGTCTAAAGAAAACAAACAAAAATAACGCCGGTGTAATGAGAAAAGTAATTTTACTGTTACACTTTTAAGTTACCTCTCGCGTGGAATTACGAAGTTTGATACAAATGCGGCATATTTATTACTGACAATATATATTTATTCACCGTTTGCTTTCTTACGGGTGACGTTTGTTTAAAAAGTGATCACTTTTTTATTCGAACGATTCGTTACTATTCGATGAAAAATCGTTAATATATTTTAACAATAAGATATCGAAATAATTAACAAAAGGCAATTGTAAAAATATAAAAATCTCAAAGTGTACGCATAAGGACTGTGTACTGAACTATGAAAACACAAATTCCATAATAATTTTAATTCTTCGTTCTCTGTCCCAAACTTAATTAATAGTATTTTTATACTCATATATGAAGTTTTTTTTATCTCAGGGATTACCTGGTGACGCGCCAGTGTAATCAAGCGATGGCGACAATTGCCAGCGGAGATCAGACAAGCGTTCATACAGTTTTATAGTATAATTTAGCAGTAGTCGCAAATGTATGAATTTATTGAAAGCATCCAACCGGATAGTCTATTAATTACACAAATGTATGCTGCAGTGGAACGTAGACGAAGTAACTAAATAAACTCCTACGAATATTTTGTGTGAAGCCTGAAGAACTAGTTTTTCTGGGCATAGTGAAAGAGCCCATGACGCTAAACCAAGTTCGATAAGACTACCAGAGGATACGTGTATAATCAGTCACGTCATTAATGCGAAATGGTGATGCTGCAATGCAAAAAATCTGGGAGCGACATAAAAAATAAAAATTAAAAATGTTTTGTTTGTCCCTAGAATCAGGGGAGTGATAGGGCTACACGATAATGCAGTGCAGCAAGTCCCCCTGATTGGCCCAGTGGTAGCAGCATGGTAAGCGACGTCTCCTATCTAGGTATCTAGTATGATCGATCTCCTCAAAAAACCCAAGCTCGAAAGAATATCAATTTCTCTGTAAGAATAACCACTTCCGCATTTTCCAAACAGTGGATTAAGTGGTCGCTGCAGCGATTGAAAATAGCCCTTCGTGCAGCTGCATTCGGCGCCTCAATTCAGTTTTGTCAGCAATCTCCTGGTTCCTTTCGATTTATACTGGTTTAATACGCGTCTCACCGTCACGTATGAAAAATTTGACGAGTCGAATATGCATAACTTTTATGCGTAGTCGAACGATTTTTTTCGTTTTCGCTTATATAACTTTTAGGAAATTTTGAAGGAATGCAATGAAATATTATTTTTAGTTACAAAAAAACATATCATAAGTACATATGCAGTATCTATACGTAACGTACACCTCTGTCGTTCATAACATAACACGTGTCGTGATGTTTGAAGTCCTACATTAATTTCGACCTGGCGAAACTTAGCGAATGTGACCAAGTGTCTGGAGTGTTAAACGGCAAGGAGCTACGTAAATGAAAATAATTACATAACAGAACGAATGGACACATCAACTTATGCATCTAGGCTAACAAACATCTAAGGAGCACCACGTAATTACGTATATGTTACGTTCTAAGTAGGTTGGCTTAGATTAGCCACGAATAAATCTATGTAAGTCGTGCGATTAAAAACCTATGTGGCTGCCTGGTAGGGATGCCCAAAGGAGTATTGTATTGATATATCAATCAAAATACTATGTAATATCAACTGTGTTTCGACGTAAAGATGTACACTCATGGTTTTTAATGATGATAAGATAAGCTTTAAAAGTATCAAAATCTATTAACAAGTCAAAATAAATGTCAGTAAAATAGGTACTTTTGCTATGGTTATTATTTCTTACTAATGAAATTATTATGAACAATAAAATGTTGCCGTAGATTATTATCAATAACGGAATATTTTTGTAGAAATACGAATCACTGAAGTGTTTTTATCGTATTAAATTTCGATAAATCATATGTTGCTGTATCGATACTCCATTTTGTATCGTACATCTCTGCTGGTTTCGCATTCAGCCATGAATAACGTTTTATTTTCTGTTTTAAATATAGGCTCAGGAACATGGAAGAGGTCTTTAGTTCTCAATATATTCCACATATACTGACCTATGGTGAGGCCAGCTGTCTACAAAATAGTTTCTAGATAGGTCAGGTCAGAGAATGAATGGAAATAGATACATTGTTCTGTATCTAAGTCTATACTGCCGTTTATCCGATGGATCAATTTTTCTAACAGGATTAAAGCCTTAATAAATGTTGAATTATTATAGCCATCGTGAATGCTAAAATATGCAAAAGTTCTTAAGAATATACCTACCGCGTAGCAGTTGTTTATTACCAATTTTCCGCGTTACTGTATTTCAGCCGGGAAGGTGTAGATGCTAGTTAAACTTACAGTGAAGGCGACCTTTATCATAAATAATAGTAGCCATCATTCTACGTCAAGCAGTAGGAATCTTTTATCTTTATCTTAGGGTCTCATGATTGCCTACATGTATGGACTGTAGACTTGTTTGTTACTTATTTACTAAGAAAAACCTAAAAAGACCTAACAGCAATGCGGAGAGGAACTTTGTATATTTTTTAAAACCCGTACCGTGCTGCAAATCCACATAAAACGCGCATACATCATTTATATCGGAGCCATAAATTATGGAGTTAGCCCCGACAGGTTTGAAGGCCTGCTGAGCCTAAGCCCTGGATCCTCTGTCCGCCCACATGCTCCACGAGATCAACCGGATTTCCTGGACATTCCACAATAGTGCTAATTATTATGTGGTGGATTTGGACAATTTTGGAATTATTTTAAGTGTGTCAATGAATGTATTATATAATTTGTGTTAGTTCAACATCACCATGATCAACCCACATACATTGTCCCAGTTTCGGAAACTGGTCTGGAAATCAGAAAGACGTTGACTTGTTTTTAAGAAAAACGAAGACAGCGCCACCTGCCTTTAAAAGAACATATCATTGATGAAATGTGTGTGTGGTGACCCCGACTAGCTCTTATGTGTCATTGCAAATAAATTAAATAGCGCATCGTTGCTGCTTTCATGGTCGGAAATATTTTTGCTTATTACAGCTGTAACTTCTACAGAATATTTCTTTCTTTCTACAGAGTTTTATTACGTTCTATTACGTGCCACATATTATTTTAACCGAGTTCGAAAATATTTATTAGGATTTGACATCCACATCTGAGCATCAAATATTTTTATTAAAAATTGATTACTAATTACTAACATAATAAAGACGTCTTAATTTATATAGATAAGTCTAGCAGAGTGATGTTACGTGCTAGGGGCGGCAAGGTATGAGTTTAACCTAAACTGTACTATTTGCTTTGCAGAGGTCCAAGATCACCTAATACGCTTCTGAGCTAGTTTGCTATTAATTTAGAACTTAGCCCGTGAGCTATGTAGTTTGCCACTTTAATTATATAAAGAACCTTGTCTCAAATTGAAATTCCCGACCCTTAGCTACTTGATAAGGTGTAATGAAATGCAAGTAGGGCGGCGTTACATAACTGGGCTTATCTTGACTTTGTTGCGACTTTTGCTGCAAGCGCATTCAATTATGTATTCAGAGGATCTGCCTGCACCCCGGTCGCCAACAAATTGCATTACTGTATTACCATCTAAGATTATATTTTGCTCTTTGTTCTTATATTTCCTAGGAGTTGAATGTTATATAATGTACAACATATTTAAACAGAAGACCCAAAGATTGTATGGTTTCAAATAGGATGTTTAGTAAAATATTTTTTTTGGATGTGACAGCCTATCTAATGGTAAGTGGTCACGAGAACAACATAGTGCGTTATATCTTTTATCACATACGTATTTGTACATCTCGACTGCGTGAGTACTTCTCAATGTAAAAAGAAGACACAGTAAAAAACAACACATAAGACATTAGTGCTCGTATATAGGATGTTTAGTATATATTTAGTATACTCTTATTAAATATTGGATATTAAACACTGGACTGAGAAAAACTAGGCTTCGATTATGTAACTGAGCTCAACGCCCGCAGAACCCCTGATGTACTCGAAGTGATTACAACATGTTATCTTAATATAGATAAAATGTTGCGATTCATGATGTTAAAAATATTGCACATATGATTAAATTGTTGAACTTGAGAGAAGTAGTATGCTTTTGGACATGACAGGTAATGTTGTTATTCAGATTTATTTAAATGCAAGATGACGTGTGGTACATTAGAATGTATAATTTAATACATTTTGTTAAGGGATAAAGTATTTTTTTAGAACTTTTACTAGAAAGGTAACTTACGAGTTGAAAAACGAATGAAAAGATTTTCGAAGACTCGATTTTCTGCAATGCGGCGAGAATGAGGACCATTCAGGTTTATATATTTTGTCGAATTATAATTTATCTAATTTAATCATGTAACTATAAATACAAAAGACTTGTATATTTAGACCCACAAAACTAATCGTAAGTATCTACACTTCAATTATTTGGTTCCGTTCAACGGAAGCGTATCTTATTTACGCTTGCTTGAAAATGGTTCGTGTTACCGTCCAAATAACCGAGCAAAACCGTAGCACGGAATGCAAAATGCAAAATAACAAACAACTCTCTTTGTGAAGATGACAGAGCAAATACAATTACCCACTCTCCTTCTGTTGTTGTTGCGAAGAGGTTTTTAATAAAACCTTTGACTGCGTTATCGTTGCGAAAACGGAATGAAACGAAATATTGTTAAAATGAGAAACGGTCGCAATTAGCTGGCGTATTATACTTTAAATTTGTTCTGGTGATATTGTTTTAGATATACCTATTTCATATCAACATTTTCTGATATGTTATCTGATTTAGGGTTATTAGTTAGATTTACCATTGCGCCCAATTTAACTCTCGTAGCTTATTAAATGAGTCAAAGGATTTATTATATGAATATTCCTCTCAAGACAGGTTTTATAAGAGGGTAAGTGTAAGTTTCTAGTTTATTTTGTACTTTACGCTATACGTATAGTCGCATTTACGCCCTAGAAAAGCATCGATAGGGTAAGTTATATTCTAATATGTAATACTTTAGATTTTGATTGTATTAATGATATTTTATTATATTAGTCGTGCCACTTTATCGTTCGTGTCTTGCAAAGACATTACGTCACTTAATATAGCGTTAATACAATTTTTTTTTATTTTAGCATGATCTGATTAGGAAATCTTGAATTGTCTTTTTCGTATATTATTGGACAGGTGATGAAGACTGAATGAACATTTTGTTTGACGTCTTAACATAGTATGTGTGTATTGTAAGAAGAATTGTATGTTTTCGCTATTTTTTCAGTATGATATTATGTAAAATACCATGTTTTGTTTTGTAACCGCATATTTTGTTTGCTCGATGATGCGTATAAGTCCATCCTCGTATAATAACTTCTACGCAAGGTATCACGCATTGCGTAAACGCTAAAATGGGATCGCCCATTTTTATTATTTTACTCGTTTGCTACCTAAACGAACATGCAGTTCATCCGATGGTAAGTGGTCATTGCCGCCCATTTTAGTAATCATCCCCACGAACGATTGGATTGTACCTGAGGTTGACCACAGCTGCGTTGGCACCTCTGGGGATTAAGATGTTCGCCTCGTGTACAAGTATAGACTGCAACCGCGCACATGTATAGTTATTATTTTAGTTAGTTTTAGTTATTACTACATTTGATTATTTTTAACCGACTTTAAAAAAGGAGGAGGTTATATTATGTTTGACTCTATTCATTTGTGTACGTTCACCGATATTTCCTTCAATACCGGATTTCGTTTCTTTTTTCGCTGTTTTCAGTATGTCTACGAGGTGGTCCCACAATTTTTTTTCATCCATTTTTTAAACTATACTTGTCCCCGCGCCGTCCGATTTGATTTTAATACAAACCTTACAATTTAGTGTTCATATTTAACGTCGAGAAATATTTTTACAACAAAGCACTGAACAGTTTTACTGACATTTTTGATTCTATGAAATATCTAGTTAGTGGAAATTGATTTTTCGAGAACAGAAGTCATTTAGTTAAGGTAGATCATTAGAAACAAGCTTTAAGGAGGAAAATTAAGTAAAATTCTCATAGAGTAAATTACTAAGAGACTACGGTATTTGACTTGGAGTAGGACCGCTTTCTCGTGTACACCATATACATAGACGGTAAGTATAAAGAAAATAGGTAGTAGCGTATTTTCCAACGTGTAGCCAGCGGTAAATCGCTCTTTTTGTGAGATGTGTCCAACAATGAGTCTCCAACGGCTGATTCATGGGGACGCTCAGCGATTTTCCTAGTAATACTTTGAATATTCTCTGTCTATAGTTTTAGGTATGGTTCAGGTAACATTGTCATAATTTATATTTATCGTATTTTTATACGGCACATTTGATATCGATCAGTACAAAAAAGTAATAAGGTTTTATAACATCTCGAGAATTTTATCGATCTACGCACTTAGGAAGCTATTTCCGAAGAGTTATTTATTTTATACGATTAAAGTACGCGCATTGAGTCATGTAATTTTATTGACGCGGACCGAGAGTCATCCCAACGTAATATCCTCCGCGAGAGCGCGACACGCGGCTACGTCGCACATAGCATTATTACGACCTTAATCATCGATATTCTTATAGCTACAAAAATTGGTAAATACATTTGCTATAAATTTAACAGCACGGTACATGAACATAGACAAGACAGAAAAGCAGCCAGCAGCTGTAATCTAACAGGACAAGATAGGAACTGCTGATTGATCGTCGCCGGACAGTTTATACACCGATTAACACATACGCTAATAAATAACGCCGAAACGTTGTAATGACGGAATGTAGGTCGAACCGAAAAGAAGACCCAAGGCGACACTCACCGGGCTGCGTGTCGCTCCGCAAGCGGTTAGTCGGCGTTAGTAGCGGCCGCCTCGGAGCACTCACCAACACATGTCGAAATATTCCATAATAACGTCGATATACAAGTACATGTGTGTAAGAATGGAGCGAGCACGTGCAGCGGACGATCCGCGGGCGCGCTGGGCGGCGTGTGCGGCGACGGCGACCACCACCGCCGGCGTGACGCGAGCTACATCCTGACCGCAGACCGCACCTTCCGGCCGTCCCGGGATCGTCGCCGTACGCTTATGAGATACGTCAGTACCTACCTTTGGTCTTCGCCTTGCTCTTGGGCCCGGGGGCATTCCTGCCTCGGCCTGAGGACAGGCGTCAGCCCCCATTTCTCGACCAACTCTATGCGAGCAATGGTGGCTGCTCAACTTCAATGTGTCATCGGGTCGGAGCGCGTTCGGTGCGGGAGCGAGGACTCGGCAGAGAGGCCGGCTGGCTCGCGGCGCCCCCCGGCCGGCTGGTGGCGCGCGCGGCCGCCGCCACCTTACTCGTGCGCCATGCCGCGCTCGCGTGCTGCGGTCGGCCGCGGCCGCTACGCCCGCTCGCCGCCCTCCCGCGCGCCCGCGCCGCGCATAATGGGCTCAGAGAGCGCGGCGCGGCGGTCGCATCGCGGACACTGCGGCACGCCCGCCGAACTCGAACTCGTTCGTGCGCGCCTTTTCCTTCGCTCGCTGGGCTCCTCTCAATATTTGCAGGGAACGCGAAAATGAAACTACGAC
>DWNR01001396.1:0-15235 GCA_018250455.1 Polygonus leo
GGCGTCGCATTTCAACTGGCGAATCGCAGTGCGCTCGTGGTAGGATTACTGAGACGCAGACGCTTGCGAGCCTGCTAATTCAATTTTATTGTCAATATCAAAGTTTTTAAGCTCCTTAACTTTCCTTTTACCAGCTTAGAGCACACATTGAATCCGTATTTTCTAAGACGCGCCTCGCGAATAAAACCAGATCTTTATACACCGAAACGTATTCAATGTTTCTGTTGAATATTTTACTGCATCTAGCGGGTTTTATAATTTGATTTAAAATCAAAGGTTAACATTTTGGGCCCAGTCTATTAATATTACTTTGTTTGAGTTTTTTAGATTTGGTATTTATAAGCATGTGTTTATAGATACATATCCTTAAACTTTGCTACAATAAAACTTTATTACAAAAATTTCATGTCATTAACGTTTAAAAAAGTGAAGACACGAACGCTCAAACTCGTTGTGAACAAAGAACTACATCGCTTCGCTGGATGGCTTTAACTACATCGCTTAGTGTTACGTTCATATATTTTCAAATAATACGATGAATGAGAGTTAAAACTATATAAAAGTAAAGATAGATAAGGAAGACAATGTAGAAATTCTTACTACTCGTGAATATGAAAAATATTACTTATAATTAAAATAATATTCTGTAACTTGTAGAATAGGTAGGTAGATTGTAGGTTAACAATAACCAATTTTTAAAATGAAAAGTCAAATATCTTTTTGGACTATTGTACATTTACACACCCACATTCAACTGCTGTAATTTAAACATACAGTCAAGTGTAGTGCGGTGAGCCTGGAGGCACTAACACTCAACATTGTTTTGTTGGTGAGGCGCGTTCTCAATTTTGGAGCAACTTACACCGCAATGGGATTACTGAGAAACGCGAAAGTTCCTCATACAATCATATTCACAACGGCTTTACTTCTATGATTAAAGATTTTTTTTATCATTGAAATTATTATAAAGATGCTTATTCCTATCACATCTTAATAATATCTTAAATGTGAATATGTGATAGATGATTATATATTTGAACGAATTAGTGAGGCAGTAAAAATCTAGTAGACTATGAAATACAAAAATTCTTTCATATACTGCTATAATGCATTAAAAAAAATAATCACCTCAAAATTATGTATTATTGTATTTGCATTTGGTATTATTTATTTTGGTACCCATTTTGGTAATTATTTATTATTTATTACTTTAGTATAGGTAAATTTATACAGTCAAGAAGCTTGCCCAAAGTCAATCATAGACGCATAGCTCATAGTTGAGGTTACTTTAATCATATCCTGAAAGTAACTATGCCCTAACACACATCTTGAAAACAAAACAAATTATTGCTCAAATACAGCTACAATTATAGGTGTAGTAGCTGTATTATATAAATACAGCTACAATTATAGGTGTATTTGAAGACAAGTAAAAGCCTTTATTCAGCTGTAGTATACCACGCTTTTGTTCATTCTAATATACGATTCAAGTCAGTTTCGTACGTTTAGCAGTCCATGTTCAATTTTAGCAGTGGCTTCGGCGAGCCTTTGAAATCGGCAGAAAATGGAGTTCGGAGCGATTTGTTCTAGTTGTGACTGCAGCCAATCAAAGCTTTTTCAATTTTAGACCGCTGACGAATGAAACGTGAAACAACAGGCGCAATGAATCGCCCGATCGGTGTGAGCAATCGCTGCCGCCCACAGCTGCACGAAACTAAGTTTTGTTTCACAAAATGTTGCTCTGAAAACGACTTTGAATTCACGTTCTTCGTATAATCGATCACATACTTTAATCACGAACTCCAATTGCTTTTGTTTGGCAACTTATGACTTGGGTTTATTGAAAATTGCCATTTCAGCCACGGAAATTGTTGTTGTGTGTTGGAGTTGACTTGAATATCGTATGTTCAATTTTTTTAACTTTTTTAAATGTTTAATACATTTACAAACATGCATTACACCTGATGCCGATTATTCATGGCCAACCAAGGACTCTTGTAGTCAACCATAACTACGATTGAAATGTACCTAAAATTTGCTACCCCTGAGGAATAAGATGTTCTCCTGTAAACTGGTGCGCTACGCATCTCAAAACCACAGTACAAGTATTACTTTACTCAGGATTATGAAGATGGCGCAGGTCAAACTATACTAGTGTCACCACCTAGAATTTGTTTTTTCCAGTTTTAGAAATATTAATAAATTTGTGGAAGGATTCAGAAATCTTTCTCATAATGATCAGCGGTAGTAGAGTAATAGATTAATAATGAACGATCGATTAGAAGTGAATCTCTTGTTCTATGTAAATTAATTGAAGCTGCCCATTGACATGTATTACCATAGAAAACGAAAAATATTTTTTATTTTATACCTATTGTGGTTTCGCTATAGGTATAAAAAAACGATCAAGTGCGACTCGGTCACCCACACGAAGGGTTCTATGACAGATGGCGTTGAGATCAATTGGAATGTACTATTTTACCCATGTCATACAAAAAAAAACTATGTTGTTTTATTACCTTTATGCTAGATTGTAATGTAAACATTTAATTTCTCTAATAAGGTTATGAGTGTATAAAGCATTTCATTTCAAATTTGCACACATGAAACATAATAATAGACTAGTGCAGAATCTGCATTCTCTAAGGCCAGGACGTGCACACAAAGCCCCGGTATAAAGGGTAGCACTAGAGTAATTGCGGGCACAAGAAACATTCCCAGCTTAAATTATGCGGGAGACCAATTTAATAAAGAAGTTTCATTTTGAGAGGTGATCTCAGGTTCCAGTGTAGAGTTATTTATAACAATACAAAGGCCTTATGTAATTAGTGTATGAATACTGTGTATTATAATGTGGACAAAATAGCAGAGAGAGTTCATACTCTTAATATCAGTCATTTACGGTCTTCTATTAAAATACAAAGAGTTAGTTTTGACCAAACATTGTGTATTCTGAGTAATCTTAGCATTGCCGTCAAAGAAATAATAAGTACATACATGTTAAACTTGAAGATATCTGAATTTTAGTCGTCAGCAACTCATTTTCAAATCTGTATTATCAATATACAATCTGTCGCCCAGTCGTGTTTTAAGTGTTCCCGCCTTGTATCGCTATATATCATTGTTTTTATATTACAATGTAAATATGTCGAATGTAAATTTCATTGCGATACGTCTAAAGAAACGCCGGTTGGAGTCCATGGAGTGTGAAGGTGATTTGTCCATATAAATGTTATGTCCGACGCCCATAGTCCTAGAAGGACTAAATGTGCAGGACTACAGTCACAGTTTTAAAGGTGTCACAGCTGACATTGGCGGTGTTTGCCAATATAATAAAAACCGGCCAAATGCGACTTGGACTCGTGCACTAAGGGTTCCGTACCATTACCTATAATAAGCGGCAAAAAAAATTGTATGGGAGCCCCATTTAAATATTTATTTCATTCTGTTTTTAGCTTTTGATAGCGGCAACAGAAATACATCATCTGTAAAAATTTCAACTGTCTAGCTATCATGGTTTATGAGATACAGTTTGGTGATCGACAGATGGACGGACAGCGGAATCTTAGTAATAGGGCCCCGTTTTTACCCTTTGGTTACTCTAAAAACACGCATTCTAATTCCAAGATTATTGACGGCCAATGGATAAAATGGCTCAATGTCTAATAAATCTGTTACCGGACAAAACGTAGCTCCAAATAAGTTTATTTTTACGACTGTTATAACGACTTTGGTTAAGATTGCTGATAAAACTCTTAAGCCCAATTGTCTTATCTTGGGCAGTAAGACGTTCACTGTTTGCGCTACGAAAGTCGTACCCTTTTCAGATTTGGTGAGATACCTAAAATATGCGCCGTCTGTCTTTAAGAGTATATAAGAATAATATATACTTACTAGCAAGGCGACGGAGCTTCGCTCGGATATTTTTAACATAAGCAGCGCCATCTATTGTAGAATAGCTTAACTTCGCGTTGTTCATTGCCTGAAAACACGAACAAAACGACGTTTCCTAAAAATGAAACCTAGCTAAATCGATTTATCGCCCCCGAAACCCCCCAAATACAAAATTTCAAGAAAATCGTTGGAGACGTTTCTGAGATCGTGGATACTATAAGAATTGCTCGTTTAAAGGTATTAATTATATTAGATATATTAACAACAGACATCAGTGGTAGTATAACACAAATTTATACAAGTATTCTTTGTTAGTACAAAATAAAATGCATAAAGCTAATGTTTTATGGCTATTGATAAAATCATTACATTTTTTTAAAGAAAGATAAAATAATGTAGAAATACTTTCTAATATTCTTTCACCGGATTTTTATATTGTGAAGACACTAGTCACGAATATGAATGTGGAGAGAAAGAGAATTCACGCATTTCCAGAGTTATTCCACGTAGGCAAATGCAACTATGCAGATAATATTTAAAACACATTTTTATTTAGATAAGGTGAAACTTGGATATAATTGATGGTTAGTATAAGGCTTTGTATATTCCACTCATAAAATTATTTGTCTGCATTTATTAGTACATGGACGTGTAGACAGCGAGTGTAAAATAGTCATCTATATATATAAAAGGCAAAACTGATTAACTGACTGACATATCAACGCACAGCCGAAACTACTGTACCTAGAAACTTGAAATTTGGTACAGGGGTTCCTTTCATGATCTAAGTGAGCACTAAGAAAGGATTTTTCGAAATTCTACCCCCAAGGGGTGTTCGACTTCTACGCGGACGAAGTTGCGAGCAAAAGCTAATGTTAATATATATTAGCTCATGAAGTTATTAGTCGTCAGCTTAATTATGTTTTTTCTTAATGTTAACAGAATCATGCGTTACTTAGCTGTATATCTATGTTATAAAGTAAGGTTAAAACTAAAACAATCCGCGTGCACCATGAATGATGGATGAAACATTATGTGTACCTACCGCTCTAACTTACACTACAGTACAGCGCAAAGGGTGCATGCACGGGTGACAGTATGACAGTAACGGAGGTGGTATGCATGTTGGTATATAATTTAATTACTGTATTGTTTTGAGTTTAGTTAGATGTTTCAAAATATATACCTACATCTACATGCACCTAGCTTTACGCGGATCGTTGTAAAGTAGTTTTAAACTTAATTCAATGTCAATCGTTTTGGAAGTGGGTCACAAATGCAAAGCAAGCTAAAACACAAACATGAATACTAAAATATTAAAATTTATACACCGTATAACATTTTTAGTTATGAAAACATATTTTTTTGTTCCTGCGAAATATTATATATCACGAAATATACCCCATAAAAAGATTGATTGGAAAAATCGTCGCAGACCCATGAAAAGAAAGTCGCAGGGAAAATGAACTGCTTTTAGAAGACTTTTTAATATAAGATACCTACTTTATAACAATTAAGCCATTACAGCGTTTAAAAGTTGGGTTGAGAGTGTTTAAATCGCTCCCTAGTTTTATCTACTATCGTTTTAAGTGACAAATTGCGGGTCGCTGAAGTAAGTGGCGACGGTCAGCTATTTGTTGGAGCCTTGTTAAAAATAACAAAGTTAGCAGGTTCAAAACTTTATTATATAAATGTCGGATAAAAGAGAGTTCGCAAATTAAATAAGTCAAGATATCTTACTAATAGAATCAAGGTACGCTATTTCGGAAATACTTTTTATTTTAAGTTTGTAAAACAAATCTTTGATGATTAGTAATTTTCAAATGTCGCAGATGTATTTTCTATAAATGTATTGGTGAAGAGAGCCTTAGTCTCCGCGGAATACAAGGAGATGCATAGTCCGAAACTAGCTTGTCATTTCATTACTTTCTCTTAATTTTAGTTTTTTATTAATCTGGCATAGATATATTTTCCATATAATTCATATCAGTTTTTGTAAAAAAAGACTATTATAGTAAGTTAAGAGTAGCTCATTACAGCGGATCTAGAAACTTATAATATGACACATAAAAAATCTTGCTGAGGTAGGTAAACTGAAAGAAAATATTTTTGATAATTCATTAAGATGGCTGTTTACAATTGTAACTCGTACTATCGTTAAAATAATTGTTATCGAACACATCTACAAACGCTATGAACGCTTAAAAAGAACATTCTTATATGTAGGACAAGTGACAAACAAACCTAGTTAACAGAGTTAGCGTTGAAAACGTTTGACTGTGCGGCCCAGTTGGACTTAACTTTAATAATAGAAAGAGTCCAATAGTGAAACTTCACGGTAACGACGTTTACTCACAAACTTGGCTTGTGGAAAATAAAATCAACTGACGGGATGGCCGGTTCATGTTTACGTAGCTATTAGGTCAACCATGTACGATCGAAACCTACTGCCGAGGGCTAGTTCTAACTTGTCTACATATCCATTTCTAACACTGACTAGCCGATCACACTATGTCTAGGCTTATACGTAACACTTTTACTAGCGAAATGAATATGTGTTATAAAACAGAAAATGGCGAGGAAAGTGGTGGTTTTAGCAAAATATTGTATCTATATTGTATATATTTTTTCGCATTTGAAGTTATGCTATTCGGTTACATCTATATATACATAGTTTGTTTGTTTGTTTGTCCTTTATGGATTCTGAAATGGTGTGAGATAGAGCACTGATGTCTCACTACCTCTGTTCAGACTTTTTGTATCAAAATTATATTGATCGGACACATGGTTTATGAGTTACACTTGAAAATGTTAATTTTTTGCTGATCGATCGGTATACGTAGCAACGCGCGCCGGGTTCTGCTAGTGATTATATAATTATCAATATTTCATCATTATTAATATATTGACGTACTTAAAGACATTGACAGAACTTTTTGTCAGTTGTCTTAATAAATACACCCAGTTCATATGTTATATGTATGAAACGTAGCGACAAACCATGAAGGTGTGTAGCATACGAAAGATGTGAGCAAAAATGAAATTAAGGTAGTGCAAAGGTCCAAGTAATAATTAGGCAAAACGTTTGAACAGGTATATTGTCGATTCGCAACACGCACGGCGCACGGAGCGCCCCAATCGGCTCCGGCCACCAAATAAGATCACTTAAATTCCGCTACCGTAGTTCTACAGCCCAGATAGCACTACCAGTTAGTCCGTTACGTATATGAACCCCACATATAGCAATTACACAAAAGAAATAGAACTAACGAAAACGTTTAAACATTGCCTTTCGTGGCTATTACATCCTGCCGAATAAACTGCGAATTACTTAAATTTACCGTACTTACTAGCAACGTTATTAAGTTTAGTACCCGTCTGGGCAATGAAGCCCCAGTTTACGCCGTTTATGTCGAGTTTACCGGAGCTCCGTATACATTTTTAGTTTTCTATGAAACGCAAAGGACTCTTTGATTTAATAAAATTAATCTGCGAAGTAGATTTATACGCATTACGTTGTACAAGTTCTACTTGCTAAGATTTTTAAGTAGTTAATGTTTAAGAAGTTTTAAAGTTATTCTAAACACACAATATTATGTGAAAAAACATACTTATTTGTATTTTTACGGTTTCCGTGCCACGTTCGATACGGTGTTGGCTGACACAGTATCGATTAGTGTAAAATAAAATAATTTATGGTATCAAATAGTAGCCAATTTGTTACGCAATTATCTAGATGAAGTTAAAACCGTGTCAATGGACGTATGTTATTCGATTTGAACACAGTAACACCAGTTGGCAGACATATTTCATTCTTTTGCGTGCAATATCAGGCGCGAATGATCAGATCAGTCGGAAACTTTGCCCATTGGTTGTAACTATTGTCGAAGTTGTGCACTAAATCAGGGCACGGCTAATCTTTTTAGTTTCGTGTTTAGGTTGGAAACCTCTTTGCTGTGTGAAATCCTCTATTTTACGAATCGGCAACGTTATGTATGGTTTTGCTTATATTTTTCTGTTGAGATTCCAAAATAGCAATCAAGTTTGCATCCCACATACACACTTTGTAATCATTGGTTGATTATAAATGTCTGTAATAATACCCGAATATAAATTTGAAATAATGAATGTTTTTAGAGTGTTTGAATACATACATCATAAATGTGTGAATTGAATAGAAATGCAGTAAGTATTCATAATGTACTACATTATACAGTAATAAAAGTCCTGTGGTTTGGACTGTAACAGCTGTCGTAACGATGCTACATTCCAAAATAGGAACAGTGGCAAATAAATCGATATTGTCAGCCAAATCAGTATAAGTTAATTTTTCATATTTGACTCTACGCAAACTTCGTATGATATGTTAGATTATACTAATATTGACATTTCTATATGATGAAATCTAAAAGGATCGCGGAGCTGTTATTTGATACCAATAAAATCACAATTCCAACGTATATTTTAATTTTTTTTTATTTTAGTAGATTACACAAAGTAAAAAATTAATTGTACTTTTATCATTTGTTGAATTTTTGTTATGGCAGCTATCATTTGCACAAAAGATCGGTTTCTTGTATTAGATTTTTAAATTTTATAATTTCTTATACGTGCGATCGTAAACATACCTACTCCATAAAAAATTTGGTTTAAGATATTTCAGACAGATGACCAGGCTTGGACCTCAGTAATACAGTTTAGCGGACGCTGTTTGGGTATTTTTAACTTAATCTAGAAGAAGAAAATAAATTGGATCCATACGTTTATTTCTATATAAAATTTCCAAGCCAGCGACTTAGTAAAGTAGCTACTTACATCATGTTAAATTAAGTGAAAGAAAATCGAACGTAAAGTATTCATGAGCTTAATATCTTTGTAGCTAATTCAGTGAGAAATCCCGATTCTTTGTAGAAAGTATTTCCCGCAGTTCTGCAGCGATCTGACCGCGTACGGAACAACTTTGCTGTTTATTGTCTGAAGCTTGAATTAAAAAAGTTATCTACCTTAATACATAAAATAAACTTAAGTAAGACGCAGCTAACATATAAGTTTACGTAAGAATGTGACTTATAACTTTATATCACTACTACAGTGAAGTTGGAGATTTGAAATTAGCCATTTAGGTTTTTTCATGTATGTACTTGAATTTGTTTTATATATAAGTGGCTTGCAGTGACTTTATTTTGTTTTTGACATATGTAATTCTTTTGTATGTATCTCACTGCATTGTAAACTACTGAAACTATTTTTATGTTTTTTTGGGTGTTTGATTGTAAATGTTCTTCGTTAGTTTAGATTGTGCAAGGAGGTGCTAACCCGGTTTCCAGCAAAAGATAAATTTTGTGAATGTTTGTAGTTAGCTCCAGCTTGATACATATTTTCGGACCCGATAGATGGTACTGCTATCGAGATCTGTTTACGTTTTAGCAGGATTACGGCTGCTAACAGTCTTAAATAAAGCCTCAGTATGTAGTTATTGCATGTATGTTACTATTTAAACAAAAGTGAATAAATATTTCACATTTATTGTATTTTCCCATTTTAAGGTTCCGTACCCAAAACGGTGCTAACGGGACCCTATCAGTAAAATTTTGCTGTTCGTCCGCCTGTCCGTCCCTTCGTCTGTCACAGGCCTTTATCTTAGGTAGACACTGGAAATGATCATAGATTATATAATCCCATGGCATCACAATGAATACTTGAACTTAAAAGTTAAAAATAAACAGGATTTGTTTTTGCAAGATTTTTATGCAAGGATCTTATGGAAGATCTTCTAGATTTATTAAGATCATAAAACTCGAGAAGTAGCGACTAAAATATATTCATATAAAAAAATTAATTTTACATGTGAAGTTGTGTGGATTATGCCTAAATGCATAGGCGACGGTGGCCATTTTCCATTAATCAACCTGTATAACTTAGATTTAGATAAGAAATGCAAAGATTTCGTAATGGGTAGTAGAAAAATATGTACAGAAGTCAATTTCAATATAAATTTATTAACTCATTTTGAATATATTACAATTATAGTTAAATTAGTTAATTTATCACAAAAGTACATATGTTAAATAATTTGTCACAATACTTTCGAACAATAAACATCTCTAAATACAGGATCACTATAAAATTCTCCTCCGTAGATTAAGCTGGATGCCATTTTTAGATTCTGTAATGATTCGATACGCAAATTCAGGCTCGACATGAGGTCCGCCGGGAAGAACTTCATACCGACGTAAAATATTTGATAGAGTTGTTTTCATCGCTACCCACGCATATCTGAAACCTAAGCACATATAATGTATTAAATAGAAGCTTTATAGATAGAATCGGTGATCGCTCTGTGTGCTTAGACAAAACATATTGAAAAACAAAATGGGAATGACATATACTGCGGAAAAAACCTAACGAAACGTTATATTTTCATACATTATAAGGTTAGCGTTTGACGTCTACGCCTACAGCAATGCTTTTTGCTAGGCCCATTGATATAATTATTTGATTTTAACATCAGATTGAGAGGATAGTGGCAATGTCAATGGGTGGCAGTGGCTAAAGAAAAAGGAACTACTAATCACATTTGTTATTCTAAGCAAGGAAGTTTCCTGCTCAACCACACTGCCCAAGTGCGCATTGATTTATAGACCTTATACATTTTTGACAGGTTTATTTAGTCACTAAGTTTTTTAGGTGTCTTAAGATGATCAATTGATACAATAAAATTAAATTAAAATAAACTTGCTTAGTTTATTTATAACAAAGTTTTGTTTTGCACTGCTAAAAGTATTATATTTACCTATGCAGTTTCTCGGGCCTGCACTAAATGGCACAAAAGCGAACGTATTCATTGTGTTATAAAACCTCTCCGGGTCATATTTCTCAGGATTGGAAAAAACCTTGGGATTAAGGTACATAGCTTCGTAGAAAACAATAACCTGGCTTCCTGCTGGAGCAACTCGACCATCTGAAATTTGAATAAGCTTAAAAGAATCAACGTCAAAACATTATTTACATTACGTAGGACGCAACATTCATAGTAGAATGTTTCTGTGTTGCTATGTAGGTATTTATGAAAATATCTATTGTATTTTTGCATCAACATACACATATGAAATATGCAAATAATGGATACAGACTATACAGACAACAAAATTCAACGTTTTACTCAAAAGAACGTCTGACGAAAACCAAAAGTAGGTACACAGAGGTGTAAAGAATATTGTGAAAATGAGGCCTGTGTTATATTACAGGCGTTGTCTCTGTTCGCTCGGCGAGCATTCTCACGATTTCATGTTGGGTATATGTTTTTGTGCATGACAATAGTGTGGTATTTATGAAAATGCTCTGTTCAGAATATTCAACGGCATAGCCGTTGTTTGCTAACTCTCGTCCCAATTCACATTTACGTTTCTTTTACTTTGTTTAAAATCGTGAAGGCTTTTATACCGTTTAGCTAACGAATTTACTGCAGAACTTACCTTTGAACGTCAAATCGTTTTGCAGTTGTCTTCCTATTTTTGTTACGGTCGGAATAACACGTATACTCTCTTTAATGACGGCTTCCAAATATTTCATTTGACTTAAGTCCTGTGTTGTCGGTTTTTTACATAAGTCATTATTAAATATTGTTCGTTGTTCTTCTAACACTTTTTGTTGTATGTGTGGGTATTTCGCTAAGCAGTACAATGTATGACTCATCGACATTGTTGTTGTGTAATGGCCCTTGAATTAAAGTATGTTAAATATTGAGTTATTTTTTCAAACATATGTTTATCGTCCTGACAATTAATTGAAAATATGCTTACCGTGTAGCAAACGAGTGTTATTTCTTCATTTATCATTTCATCTGGCGTGGGTTGTCCATTCGGTAGTTTACTACGCAGAAGAGAGTCCAAAAGGCATTCGCCGTCAGACATTTTGTTTTCTACGAGTGTTTCTAAATCTGATTGACTAATATTCTTATTGTTGTTCTTTATGTCATTAATCAATTTTTTTGTCTTTTCTCTCCTTAGCATGATTATCTACAACATGTAACTACACATTGAATATAGTTTATAGGTATCCAAATTATTTATACTTAAATTTGGGTACCATTTCCTCACAATTACGCAACGTTACCTACTACAAATAAATTCCATTCAAATATCATTTCGCAATGTCATTGTGCAAAGAAGCACTCACTTATCTATTTCTGCCACCGCAGTGAATACGTTGCTGTTTTCCGGAGGAGGGACACGCTGGTTAAATTACCGGTACTTGAGAAATTTCATCTCATTTCCATGAATATCTAAATCCTTCAAGTAGCAGTTTTTGCTGGAGTTAATTTTAGATATTGAGTAAATGTTATTTAAGTACATTCTGAATTTATTATTTCTCTTCCGACCAAACCTATTAACTTCCTTCTTTTGTGAACCATACCTATCAACTAATTGATTAGAAATAATAATAGATATATATTTAATATACCGAATGTTTTCTAGGAGAATTATAATATATATAAAAATGAATCTCTATATGACATGGCATGGCATCACGGGTGAACGGCTAGACGGAATGCACAGAACATTGTTCTTATTAAAGAAAAACATAAGAAAGTTACGCGAAAAAATATAAAGAAAACTTAACGATCATATTTATTTTTCTATGTATTGTTGTATTGTAGCAACATAACTTTTTTTACTAACAATATTTATATTTAAGACAGGCCTGTCGGGTCAGATAATTATTTATTAGGTATACATTATTCCTAAGGATAAATATATTAGAACTTACGTCTTCGCTCATGTCACGTATGGTTTTAATGGCAGCCATCATCTCCCTGTACATAGGCGTTACTTCGAACAGAATACGTATGTTTCTCCAATATGAAAAGTAATTCTCTGTTACAATCTTTATAATCCTGAAAAATATTCATCATAAAGACGTATTTTTCTGCACACTTTTATTCAAAAAAATAACAGTAAAAAGCATAAGTATAGTATATAACAGAATTCACAGATTTGTTAAATATAGCGGATTATATTATATTAAAGAACTAGAAAAGTGGTATTTGATACCCCTAACACTTACGCGTAGCTTACTTCCTAAGTTTTATAACTATAACTATACTAGTTTTATAAATATATCTGTTATTTCTTTCTGCTCTATTTGTTTTTACACTCTTTAAACCAGAAAACAGAGTTTATTATTTATGAAACTCATAAGTATGCATTTCTGCAATATATAATATACATTATGTTGCTGATCAAGGTTACCTATCCTTAATAATAACTGGCTCATCAATTTCTACAAAATTATATTCAATATTTTTAGGAAGCATCTGTGTTATCTTTGTTAAAATACATTAATTATAGTTACGTAATTAATGTAGCTGACTTTGGCCAGATTAGTTACTAACTTTTTACTCGCTTTCAAATAAGGGTGATCCAGATCGTTAAGAAGGTTATAGTCAATTCCCATTAGCGTATCTGGAACAAGAAAGAAAAGTGAAAACGAACCTTAATAGAACCCACACAAAAGAAGTAAACAAAGCTTTTCCTTTTATTTTACTTACTACACAAAAGGTCAAACATAAAGGGTCTCAGGTATCGATACATATCGATGGGTCCTTCGTTCGCCAAATTATCCAGAACATTAAATAGCCGATCGCAGTGCATGTTTACGTCCGCTGCCCTCTTCTCCAACGTTTTGAATTGGAAACTTGGTGCCATTAATTTCCTGGTGGACCGCCATCGTTCACCTGGGAGAGATTTCGCACACAATCAGCATTACCAGGAAAAAGATCATGAGTATAAAATCGGCTAGGTACGATCGGACCACACAATAATCGCCGTTGTATTGATTTGTTTTTTATGTTCATTCGAAATTTCTGATTATTTCTGTAGCTGTGATGTTGCTTATTTCATTAAGTATAACTTCTAGTAAATACTCCACCCCGGATAGATTAAATATATAGGGACAGCAATCTACTATGAAAATAAAGAGTAACACACAATCGTGTGTGTAATTTTATGTCATAAAGCATTATAAACAAATAATTATTCATTTGGTTAATATGACAAATGATAATTATTCAGTTGATAAAGCATTCATTGACATTTTATGGAGTGAATAATTATCCAAAATGTAGTTGTAATCAATGATTGTACATGTAGGCTTTTAATTGTAAACGTTATTATGTAAATGAGAAGCTGATTTACATTTTATTTTACGAAAACTAACTCTGTGAAAGTGACTGGTGTCTGTCTAATACGGTTTAAGAAATAGAATCCTTTGACAGACGGACAGCGGTCCGGATGATACGTCCCGTACGTACAGTATGTCTCGTACGGAAGGATGAATGAACAACAGATTGTCTTACGAATAAGGTCCGCCATCATATTTTGACTACCAATCTTAACAAATGATAAATTAATTACGGTCGATTTTGCTTGCTATGCGACATTCATCAAAAAAGTGCATATAGGAATTGTTTTCAAACGGCAAATATCGCGAAGTAGGCATGAGTTAAGGATAGACAAATTCTATTTTTATTTAGAACAGGATAAACAGTTTTACCGGAATAAATTTTTAATGCAATTGTGTGGAAAACGGAAAATAGTTTAGTAGGTTTTCCAAGCGGTTGGCTGCCAATCAATTAACTCATGTGCAGATGGATAATGTGCGAGACACTTAGGCTCGGCGCCAGCTACTTTTATCGATAAAACTATGAATATATTTTATCCATATTTTAGCAAAATAAAAATGGCATTGGAGGGAACAAACGTTTTAAAAACTAAAATATTTATCTGTAAATAAAACATGAACTAGATTTTCAATGATGTTATCATATCAACCTTGCATTTACAATTATAATTTCTTTTTGTCTTTCGTCGTTTTTCACATTTTTCAATTAATGAATTTATCTAAAAAGAGTAATAATATATGAATTCGATTAATGTATACCTTAAATTTAATTTTATTATACTTATATTTAAAATAATAACATTATTAGCTGACCCGCTGTTCTGCCATATAAATTATAAAATCGCGATTAAAAAAATATGAAAGGTTAAAAAATATAGAAGAAAAGTGTTCCTCACACTTTACTTCTACGAGGATGTAAAGGACATTGCCCAAGGACGGGCCCATCTTATGGTAGCGTGTCGCAAACATATTAATTTTTAAAAAAACGCTTACATTTTTATACGTTTATTTATTAAATTATCAGAATTTGTTTCACCCTAGCAAAGAAAAACTTATTAAATATTCGTTGTATTGAATGCATATTGAATCGCCAATGTCCGCTTAACAAACCATAGAAACCTAAATGTTGCCAGGTGAAAGATTATGTTATTATACAGAA
>DWNR01001397.1:0-15231 GCA_018250455.1 Polygonus leo
GGACACAAGAAATATATACGAGAATAAAAGATAGATAATAAAATATATTTCGCCTTACATAACATTATATACAAAAAAGAATATACAATGTATTTTATATTTACGTAACCATTGTACGCAACAGATTATATTACCAGGAGGTAAATATATTATTATTTATACCATTTCACAAGGATAATATTCCTTTTGGATTTATGATTCCTGGATTTTTGTAGAATACGTATATTTTTCTACAATTAGTTTGCTAACTATAATATGATTTAGTGATATAACACCATTTCACTTATAAGTTGTTTAAATTTAGATATTATCGACTTTTACTTATTCTGTTTGGGTTAAATAGTCAAACTATGACGTAATTCAAGGGCAAATAAAAAAAAAACTAAAAACTGCTAAATTGGTACCTATTTTTACAGAAATTATTTAGACACGTAAAACAACACCAAGTAGGTTCATTTGATGATATTACGATATAAGATACTTATTCCAAAATTTGCTGAGACTCAAAAATATTTTAACCTTGCATTTTCTTGCAAATTATCAATACATTTAGCTCCAGATATATAAGACTTCTTGTAATTTTGTAATGTATTTTGTGTAGCAACCCAGTGTCCTCGTTTACAAATACACAATCGTAAACTTACGTGCACTCTACAGCTGTAGCTGAATGTCGCACATTGTAATAATTTTACATAGCTAATGGACATGTTAATTATTTTCCACAATCGTGTGAACTTTAGGCCCTGTTCGTACATTACTTTATTTTGTCGCTTCCTATTTTTCATGATAATTGGGCATTTTACCCTAATGTATGAACTAGTCCCTACCCGCACTTTAGAATAGCATAAGCCTTCTCAATAATAATTCTCAAAATCATAAATAATGTTATGTACCGTGATAACTTTGGAAATAAAGTATCCAAATAAGAAAAATTAATTAAGCGTCGACCTCCACCTCATTTTTTCCACTGCACCGACCAGGGTAAAAACATTGGCATAAAACGCCACAATATACCGCCTGTTCAATACTAAAGAAAGATAATACGTACTTAAGACATTTCGCAGAAAAAATAAAAACATTTCAACATTTTTACAAGTTGCAATATAACGCTTGTTGTATGAAACCGCCACTCACGGGGCGTGTGGAATCTTGTAGTTTACAAGCTAAACATGTGTCGCCCACGATTTATTATTTAATATAAGAAAAACCCCGGAATTGGACATTTAGGGGACGTGGCGTACGCGCGTGAATCTTGCCATATCACTGTAAGAAAGAGAAATACGTAAGGTATTGCCAGTGTTTAAATAAATACTCCAACGCTTTGTGCAATCGTTGCTTCATACGAGTACTCCGAAATCTGTGCTATAGTGCATCAGTAATGCATCGGCAATAGATAATAGCCAATTATTTAGCCAAGATAGAAATTTGTACACGAAGGGTTCCGTGCCAACAGATAGCGCTTTTTAGAAATACTTATTCAAAGAAACTTTATTATGTACTCATTATAAAGGATTATACTCACGAATATATTTTCGGATTTTCTCGACTATTATTATTTACTTTTATAATTAACAGTGACATACATTTTGTAAAATTTTCAAATACGGTTAAATTGCGGTTCAGAAGATCAATCATGTAACGGACGGACTGACGGACGAACAAAGGGAAGGTCGGACAAATGGATTGACAGACGGATAGCGATACTATTAAAGATTAATACAAGTCCCATAGGCCTTTGGGTAGGGAACGTTAAAAGAAAGATATGTGGTATATTTCTTCTTTCTATTCAGTACAATAATTCAACAAATCTCTTCCGCAGAACGAAAGCTCTTCGTAGGTATGCTGAACAAGAAACTGTCTGAGAACGACGTGCGAGCTCTATTCTCCGGGCACGGCACGATCGAGGAGTGCACGGTGCTCAGGGATGCCCAGGGTCAAAGCAAGGGATGCGCGTTCGTCACTTTCGTCTCCAAGCAGGCGGCCATCGCTGCTATTAAGGTAATGCTGATCAGCACCACTCCTTCTGAAATTCACTACACAAAATTCTGAACTAGAGGCTGCCTAAGAACAGACACTGTTTTCCGGGCATGGCACGATTGAGAAGTGCACGGCGTTCAGCGACGGAACAATGAACAAAGAATGAAGTCTTTACTGGAAGGAGACTATATATATAAATAACTTTGGAAGTATCTTAACGCCTATCTTATCCTTAAAATACCTTAAAGAAGGACTTTTGGTTGTAACAAATCTCTCAGCAGTAATCGGAAAAGTGGTAGATTGCTGCTTTTTCTATTCCAATATTTTCAAAGTTCAAAGATGTCTAAAACCATCCACTAAAATTATCAAAGCAACCTTCTACAGACATTAAATACACTCGCTACCCCACATAATTAGAACATAAATAAAGCCTAATCTAATCAATGCAATCGAAACATTCCAGTCACTACACCACAGTCAGACGATGGAAGGGTGCTCAGCGCCTCTCGTGGTGAAGTTCGCAGACACACAGAAGGAAAAAGAGCAGAAGAAAATGCAAGCGATGCAGGCGAGCCTGTGGGGCTTGACGACGCCCGCGGTCACGCCGACGGCGTACCTCGCGTCCGAAGCCGCCCTGTCGCCGGCAACACAGCTGCAGCTCCTGCAGCAGTTGCAGGCAGTAGGACTGCAACAGCAGCTGCTGCAAGGACAAGGCTCCACGCTGCTGCAAGGTAAGATATGTAATGCTTATTCGATATATTAGACTATTAAATTTTATTACTAAGAATACTTTAATCGAAGGTTCTAGAATGCTGGTTTTTACTTTGTGATAATAAATATCCAACAACAATATGATAAAACAATTATTTTCTTAATAATATTACGAATAAGTAACAGCATCTATTTACTAAAACTGACACTGATTTATGGATAAATTAATACGGTGAATTTAGACTAGAGGCGTGAAATTTTGCACACCAGAATTACATATTTATACATCAAGGTTGAGCAATAAGAAAATATATTAGAAAATTCAACCCCTACGGATAGGATTAGAGAATGAAAAGAAATATTATTTATTCCATTTATTTTTTATGAAATATGTTATAATTACGTCAAATGAATATTCAAAGTATAAATGACACGCGTTATTATTGTAAATTTTATGTTACATCACACGGCAAATAAGCTTTAACGAGGCCAACGCGCGTTTGAAACACCGAAAAACAATTGTACAAATTTACGTGCGTTTCGTAATTGGAAATAAAATTACGACTAATTATGTATTCAGTTAGAGGAAGTCGTTTAATTATACCCATTTAAAATGCTATTACTTTTCATTGGGTTTCTTTTACGTCGGCCACGAGAGCTTAAGAGTTTTACGGGGTTTTACGATGTATATATAAATGTGTTTGCTTTGTTTATATCTGTTTATTTGTTTGTAAAATTGTAACTATTGTGTAAATAAACATAAATGTAAGATAGCTAGTCGCTTCTTAATTATTATTTCTTCCCGTTTTATTTTCACCCTTTTTGTTTTAACCCTTGTTTTTTTTAATTTGCATTATTGGTGTCCTCTTAGGTGTAAACTATCAGGATATCGGTTTCAATGGCGCAGGGCTGAGCGGGGGCGCCGTGAGCGGTGTGACGGGGGTGGGGAATATCGGTGGGGGTGCGGCGGACCAGCTGCAGGGTTTGTTGGCACCGGTGTCCGTGCAGAACTTGGCCGCGTTGGCCGCGATGACGCAGCCCCCCGTGGTGACGCAGGCGGCGCCCATAGCGCCGGCCGCCGCCCCGCAACCGGCTGCACCACAATTGTGTAAGTATAGTTGTTTTTAACTTTTACAGTTTAGTTATTAACTATTGTTTGTTAGTTTTAGTCTAAGTCATTCTCTATTTGAATACTAGTGATGTGCCCTAAATTCTGAATCAGACCCTTACTATCAGATATTACCTACGGGTAACATTTTGGTAATTATCTTATCGTTGCCCCAGTTTTACTAGTCTTAAAAATTGATGACGTTGTCTTAAAAAAAATTAATTGCATCTCATTTAATTATATTGAAAAGTGAATGGTCAATCAGAATTGGAAGACATAACGAACGCTTTATTTTTAATGAGGTCAAGATAATTTCCCACTTAACTATAAATAGGTGAAAAGCCTTGTTGAATCTGTGAAAATATTGAGGCCGACACAAGTATCCGGGTGCCAACCTTAATTGACGTTTTTTGCGCCCCACCGCCATCCCTTTCCCAAATTTAACCTCCGCAAGACAATTAAGGCTCTATAAATTCCGTCCTAATTGCTTTACCTGTCCAAATCTCTAATTGGAATGTGGCCACATCGCCTACACAGCAGGATGGTAGCATGGCCCTTAAACCACATTTTTTTTTGGAAAATTAAGTGGGCAAATGTTCATTAGGGATCTTAAGTAGGCGCTGCAGCTAATCATGGTCTGTTCAACCTGAAATTCAGGATAAATTCCGTATTTAGATTATAGTATAAAGTACCTAAAAGAGGTATCATTAAGGCATGGATGCAAAAGTAATCCACCCGAATCAAATTCCTGCCTCCACATTGCAAATTGTTATTGCCAGAATTAATTACTTTTGAAATTGATATTGTTTCGGAATATTCGAGCAAATTTTCAATATGATCGTTGCTTTTGTTCTGAAACTTTATATTACAATAATTCAGGATAGGG
The DNA here is from genome assembly GCA_018250455.1 of Polygonus leo. Classification (NCBI taxonomy): domain Eukaryota; kingdom Metazoa; phylum Arthropoda; class Insecta; order Lepidoptera; family Hesperiidae; genus Polygonus; species Polygonus leo. Next base: position 4,683 of record DWNR01001397.1, read on the forward strand.
AATTCTACGTCATTTCATTGTTATTTAATAAATTTCATATAAAGTGAAGTTGGTCACAGATGCTGTCAAAAATCTATGCTAGATTTTTCTCGGCAGTTTACATACGCCATTTTTGATCCTATTCGTATTGAACCATACTGATATGAATGTTTCGATTGCATAAAGTCAAAAAAATTAAAATGGCGAATGAACGAACTAAGTTAAAAACAATCCAATAAACCAAATATGTAAGGTTTTGGTATACGAGTACAAGAAAGCTGTAAAGATTTTTGTCCACAAACTTTCCTATTTCAGGTTGGACTTTTTTACGTTATTGAGAGACTTAAAAACGTTAATTAACGATGAAACTTTTTCACACTTCAGGTCTTCTCGGGAAGACTAACATCACAGGTAAAGAAAGTCGAAAGTGTGTGTTTTATGGAATGACTTACCTCTGTTGGTTTCTTAGATGAATGTAACAAATGAGATCATTGCACCACTATTTATATTTTTTTGAATTGATAAAAAATAAATCTATCAAATCCAATGTATATAGTCAATTGTATGTTAATCTTTATTACTATGTAAATTAAAAATGTAATCTTTGGATTGATAAATGAGTATGAGTTTTGTAATACATAAAATCAATTTCCAATAGGTCTATGTCACAATAAATAATATAACAAAATTGAATCCTCTCTCAATTCATCTTTCTTTACCGTCGTAGCGGCTTATTGATCTCATTTATTACAGTGCTCTAGGAAAGCTTGGTTTGATATCTGTGCGGTATTGCATCGAATGTAGATCTGACGTGGCTTGATTAGGCTTTGTACAGGCTCGGCTAGGCTGAATGACGCCAGTGTATAACTTGTGTTTTATAGTCTGTGGCATATCTATTCGTTATCTGTATCTGATTGTTATTTTTTTCTTCGATTATTTGGCGCGCTGGCTTGTTTTCTTTTTCGTTAGTATTTTGGCTGTCGATGATTTTATTACTTGTTTTTACGTTTGTGAATAGTTTTGTAGTTTGATTTATAATATAAAATCTCCGTGCATGGAAAATTAATATGCTTTTTGAAAGTGTTTTTCACTTTAACAACTAACTAGTAATTTTTAAAATAAAACAAAAACTATTATAACTAACTACATTTAACGCACATGTTTTAATTTTGTTCGTAAATACTTCCTTGTGAGATCTTAATTAGGTTGTTTTGTTTAATTGTAGAGTATGTCGTTTGTAAAATTCTTATCCTTAATTCAATGTTATAATTAAAATTAAATGTAACAAGGAAAATGGACGTAAATTTGGTAGGCCCGTTGAACCGTAAAATTAATCTTTATAAATTTTGTTACCTACTAAGTAAATTAAAAATAAACGGACTTAATCTTTATAAAATTTCAACAGAACGAAGCTTTTTTTTTTGGTTTTGACCTCATATTTGTAGTTATAGGGATTTTATTATTAACATACACAGTAATATAGTTATTTTAAAACTAGAATTTCGCATCATTTAATTGTACTAGAGATAATGTTTGGCTTCTCAGGAATAACTATTGTACTCTGTACCTATATATGTAGGTCGTTGATAGTTTTCATGTCCATTTATCAGGTAGTACCTATAAGCTGACCCCTACATTTATGTTTCGTGTAATACTAGATTAGTAGTTCCATTTTGAAATCCATTTTTGTTTATGTATTAACCGTCTTTTTCGTTCTAATGACGTATGATACTCAAAGGCGAGTAGTGTATTAGGTTTACATAATTATAATCTTAGATAATATTACGCAAAAGAAATAGTTAAATATTAATTGAGACCATATTTTGATACGGACTTATCTTTTCTGCAACTTAAGATCGCTTGAAATAAAATCTGTCTAAATAAAAGTCCACATTGACTCCTAACATACCTTATTATTGAAACATAAAAATATTTACATAATAATTGTTAGGTAATTGTTACTGGTAAAAGTACTTAACATTTTAAACCGTATTTTGTTAATTAACATGTGTTCAATGTTTTCGCATGAGCGTGTTAAAAACTAAATGATTGTTGTTTTACAATACATCGTGTGTGTTTTCTATGTTCTGATGTTCGAATATTGTTCCATTATATTGTGTTATTGTTTTCTGTTCGCGAATGTGTGTGTTGGACCAATGAAGTGTCGTAATGGCATGATAGAAATGGTAATCGAAAATTATCGTCATTATTAACGGTGCATATACAGAATGTTTTAAATCTCGAAAAATATCCGTGTACGGTGGAAGGGGTTGACTATAAAGGCCTAAGAAATAGAAAAAATGGATTTAATATGTTTATACAAGTTGAGACTTATTACAAAAAAAAAGTAAAATGGCATTAACCCTACATTTCTTGTTAAATATTCACTTTCTAGTTGGGCTAATCTTTTTATAAAAATTTTACGCGCTACTGCCCATCGACAATCGTAACAAATGGATGATTAACAAATCTACCCTTTTGTTGAATAATTGATTGATATGATTGTCTGATCAAATTATTATTCCTTTCTTAGGTTAATTATTTGTATTTAAGTATAACATAAATATCGGACTAATTTTATAAAATATTTAAAATTAATTACTAATGGATGTAGATAGAGGGCACGAAAGTAAAATGTTCCTAATTTATATCATACGAGTACAAAAATCACCTTTCATATTTTTTGTGACTATAATATTAATTCTGTAGTACGTTACGTGTAGTTTTGATTCCATCAAAATTAACCTCTCCTAAAAGAAATAACACAATATAATTTCACATACAAACTAAATAAAAGACGATGTATAAAATCCGGGAGATCTAAATGTAGTTGAGTAATACGTGTTAGTATAACTTCTTTACGATCGCAGTTCAACCGTACAAATAGGGTTGCCAACTTTTATTAGAATAAATAGAGTATATCTGATTTCAAAGGGGGTTACTAAAAATACGGACTTGAAAAAAAGAGTATCATTTATTGAAAATTAAAAAAAAAGTATTATTGGTACTTTTTGCGGTACATAACAATTTGACATTGACATTAGGTTAATGGCTGCGTTCAGAAACAACAGCAAATAGTAGACTTTTTTTGGTTACGATTACAGTTATGCATCATACATATATGTGTCTGGCTCTAATATAGTAAACATTGTATAAAAAGAGTATTTTAGCGTCATCTATTACTGTTATAGATTATAGAGTACGCCTCCATGATATAGAGTACAATACTATATTTTAGAGTACGGTAGGCAACCCTACATACAAAGGATTTTCTCGCATTCAAAGGGACTCGAAGGGCACATTTCCCTAATTCGGATTGACACGTGTCTAGATGCCACTTTTTATTCCTTTAAGTCTCCCCTTTTACGAATACGATTCTATTATGAGTAGTCGCAAAGAAAATCGGATAAGATTTCTCTAGTTGCCGTTCGGTTGTTTGAAATGTGACCGCTTTTTTACTTAGGGCTGGAAAATATACACCGTAAAATAGATTTCGTGAACTACTTACTGAAGCAGGAAAAGGATTTGTATTTTTAAATTAAAATCAGATTGTAAGTAAATGTCATGTTTAAATTTAAATGAGAGAATGACTTCTCCGCGAATATAAATATCCATTATGTCACGTGTAAGATTAAATACGCTCCATCTAAATTAAAAGATGTCAAACCTTCGATATTACACAATGTTTAAAATTACAATTTCTATTTCGAAAACTCACAAAACTCGCAGGATCCACCAACGCATAGTTAAGCTCAGTGCCGCTCAACTCGACTAAGAGACAAATTCAATAAAACGTTATTTAATAAATCACATATTTTTGAAAAGATATCTTTAATTATTGGCTAATTACGATACTTTTTTAATGTTCAAACTCCAACAATGTTAAAGTCACAAAATCTCCCAACTTTAAAGTAAAACGCTAACCTGGCAACATTACAGGGTCCACCGCCGAGCCGCTAAGCTCGGCGTACGCGGCGCAGTTCGGCACGTTCGCCGCCGCGCCGCTCGGCTCCGTGCTGGGCTCGGCTGCGGCGGCCGCGGCGGGGAAGCAAGTCGAAGGTGAGTGTTGCCTGCTTCTACCCTCTTTTTTACAACATGAGATTTATTCATGTAAAAACTTCTTTGTAATTTCTAACTAACTAAATGATCCGGAAAAAACAAACATATCAACTACATGTAGTTATAGATTTTAGTTTGCGGGAGACTGAGGTATAACTAATAATTGCTATGGTGTCTATTGTATACGTAGATTTTCAATGTTTAGTTTTCTGAAATTTTCACATTTATCACTTGTGAACCGCACACAAGTTATCTTGAACAGTACAAATTTAGAGACTGGTCATCTTAAGTTACAAAAATAACTGTATTCAATTGAGCAGATTTTTCAGAACTTCAATGATTATATTTATGTATCAATTTCATCGTGGATGGAAATTATTTTTATTACTAAGAATACAGTTCACGACATTACTTGATTTGTCTACACAATGCTTAGAAAATATCGAAGTTACACGACCGTTATATCAATTATCAGGTGATCAGAACCGAAACAACTAATCTTTCCCGTCTTACATTTGCAGGTCCAGAAGGTGGCAACCTGTTCATCTACCACCTGCCGCAGGAGTTCACGGACACGGACCTAGCGTCCACCTTCCTGCCCTTCGGCCACGTGATATCCGCCAAAGTGTTTATAGACAAACAGACGAATCTGTCAAAGTGCTTCGGTTTCGTCTCGTACGACAACGCCGCCTCCGCGCAAGCCGCGATCCAAGCCATGAACGGCTTCCAAATAGGTACAAAGAGACTCAAAGTTCAATTGAAACGATCCAAAGAACTATCGAGACCGTACTAGAATATTCCAGAACTTGTTCCTAGTGAAAAATCAAATTTAAAACAAAAGAAAGATAAAAAAAATAATAAAAGAAAGAAAAACTATCGCAGAGGTTGTAAGTTTTTGATCGTTTGTTGTGATGTAGCCGGTGCACTTGAACTGATGTAGTCAATGACGTTTTGTTTGATTCGAGATAGATACGATACTTTGAAAAAAATCATTTAAAAAAACATTGGTATAATTGACAAAATTTTGACTAGTAAAATTTCATGTAAATAGGTACAAAGTTACTCTTTGTTAACTTTAAAACACTTTGTTTTGTTGATATTGAGAGCATGACGTGTCTATCTCGAATTTTTTGATTTCATTGACGGTAGTTCGTAATTTTCGTTCGAATGTCGAATACGCGAGTCCACGTGCACAGTTGTTATCTAATAAGAATAAAGTTAAGGTTTGTGTCAAAGGATTTATCGTTTCCAAAGTATTCCCCAAATTTGTTTATTTACTTACTATATTAAAGTAATTATTATATTCTTATTACTATTTTATTTCATAAACGATAAGTTTTAGTCACGTTTACGTAAGTTAAAGTCATAGATACACTCTCGGATCAAAATTTTATTATTTTTGTCTCACGAAAACAACAATATGAATTCAACTTTTCGATACATTTAATTGATAAAAAATGTGGCTTTGGTTTTGAGCAATAGGACAGATTTAAATTCAGTAATTCAAGGTAAATAGACCAAATAAATAGATATAACACGTAATTCGTGCTCTATCAAATATGACAATAGTCATAAAGCCTATTTGGTGTCATATTATCTAAAAAAACATGTCTCTAATGGAGCGTGTTTGTCTAAAACCATGAGCGAGCTACCGTCGCATATCTCAGAGTATGTTTTAAAATACCAAGGTTTTAAAATGATAACCTACGGGAGCTCTATTTGGTTTTTAATCTATGACATACAGTATTTTAAAATTTGAGATCCGTAGGCAGTAGCGAATTTGCACCTTTGCCGCCAGTAGGCTATTTTCGGTTTCCACTGCAGTTTCTGCCGAAACCGAAACTCTATTAAGGTAAAGTAGTATTTTGTCAGATTACCTTGATTAAGGTAATATTTTTAACCTTATGAAAATGGCATGCAATTTTGCAGATAGCAAAGTGGACCTTTACCATGCATGACTAAAAAAATGCCGCCCTAGGCAAATTTGCCGATCTATGCTCCAGCCTACTCAGCCGGCTGGCGAATCCGCCACTGAAATGATTACCTACGAGAACTCTATTTGGTTACTTAATCTATGGCATAAAGTATTTTAAAATTGGAGATCCGTATGGCGTATCTACGATTTAGATTTATGTACGTTAATAATAAGTTGGATGCGTTTCGCGACCGTTGCGATTAGTGAACGCCAAAGAGACGGTACTAAGATATTTTCGTTTCCGAACTAAATGTTTGAACGCGTCATTTTGTGTCATAACTACAGTATAGTGTAATATATAAGAGATATATTTTTGTCACCCTATGCAACCGATATCGCTTTTGCTGTTAGATTTATTAAATTGCGTTTCGTTACGAAACACAATTTTGATGTTTTGTTCAATTTTTGTTACCACTTATAGTGATGTGGCCGGTGTCAGTAACAGTTTTAAGTCTTTGTTTAAAATTATAAGATGTTAGATTAACGAAATGATCTCACAGTGATCAGTGTATTTATTGTTCTCCCTCAATGTTGTCAATATCGTACTTAAATGTTTTTTTGTAGATCTAACGATACATTTCACGTTCAAAGACTATGTTTTAATACAATTCTAATACATAAATGTGATGTCAATTTCATTTTCTTTAAATATCATTTGTCTTTACAGGATGGTCTAAAATAAAGTAATTTGTCGTTAATATTTTTCACATTAATTTAATTACTTCTTATGTATTACTAATGACGCAAAAAATCTAATACGAAAAGACATTATGAAGTCAATAAATTTAACATTTTCTGCGGGTAGTCTAACTAACGATTTTAAATGAAACTGCTCAAAACAAGTTGTCAAACTGACAATGAACAGTCTGGGCTGTATGTATGTGAAATCTCAACTCGTTTACTGAAACTATTTTAATGTGTTTTATTTTTCATATTAAGGATTAATAATAATTAATAGAAGTACCTACCACATAACTGATAGAAACAAATGTAACTAAAACTGAATGACCCATTAATGTAATTTTGTTACCCTGCTATAGTATTCCTTACACTTCTTTGTATGCATAAACTACATTAGAACGAGTTACGTAAAATATCATGAATACATTACTAATAGTGTAAAATTATTTATTGTTGCGATAAATCCGTTAAAATGATTCAGTAATCGAATCAAAGATTAAAGCACAGACTTGAACAATGTTGCATCCATTAGAAATACCTATACTTTTCTTATGTTACCTAATTATATTATATGAACATCGATCCTTTAGTCAGAAATTTTTGTTAGGTTAAGTATTTAATAATAGACTTTTGTGTAAGTTCGACATTCATTATTATGCGTATATAAATTGTTTTCTTTTTTGTCTATTTATATTATAAGTACTTGTTCATCACTTTTTCTAGATTGGCACGTAATGATAATACCTACATCCGAAATATTTTGTCTAAATGTTTTTGTAGGTGTTTGTTGAAGTTGCCAATTTTTAGTTGCAAAATAATTATAGAATTGGCCGTTTGAACATGCATGCCTATGCCTTTAAGATCATAATGTCAATGTGATTAGACTTCTACATTTTGTAGTATCTTTTATTCTAATTTAAAATTATAAAATTAAGTATTAATATATTATGTTTACTCCTTTGTATCGCTTCATTATTTAATTATTATCGTTAAAGTCGCTCAATTGGTAATTTCACTACTATTGCTTCATACTACAAATAAAATTATACTTAAATTAATTCATTCAAATTATTCACTTATTACTTGCGTACTTGTTGCTGTTAGTAAAAATGACCAATAGAGTAAAATTAGTTTTTTTTTTCTCTTTCGATTATATTATTATTAAGTTTTTGTTCAATTCTTTGTGTAAAAGAACTGATGTAGAGCGTCATTATTGTAACTTAATTTAGTCGAGTATTATATTGTATTTAAAGAGAAAGTTTATCTAAATGGGCTTATTGTTTATTTAGTATAATTTTAGTCCAAGTTTTGATGTCTGAGGAAAGACAATATCTAGACTGAATAAGTTTCCTGTCGTAGATGTTATACAGCTGTGTTGTAATTTCAGTTTGTTATTGTCTTGGCATACACTAGTTCCTTACGGCTAGAACCATGATGGTCCACGGTCTAGTGAGCATCCACTAGATGTACGAGGAGGCAATGTAAGAGAGGAAAAAAATCACCAATAGACAACTTTATTTTTTTATGTGACGCTAGGCTAGGAAAATGAAGTAATCCTATTGGTGGATTTTGTCCTTGATTTACCTCGCCATTTCGCACTTTTTAGTGACATCTAGTAGATAAATTGCCTTAGTCTATAACGGACTAAAGTTGGCCAAAATTTCAGAATTTAAAGAACTCTAAAACTCGTGGACCATTATGTACCGAGCACTCTATAGGGCATTCACGATACAATCTTTATTTCTTTGTTAATGTTAATAAATTATAACTAAAGGGGATGTATTGTTTTTATATTGTTCGGAATAGTTCTGCCTCCTAAAAACAATCCTGTACGTTTGTTAAAATCTAGCGCCAATTTACTTTTTTCATACTTTGATTAAATCGTTAGCAAAATTATTCAATACGCACAACTTTTTGAAAGTAATTTTATTTACAAATTTAACAATGTACATTATTATCAGACAGAAACCCTATTTCATTTGAATTCCTAATTTATCATTCAATTAGAAGACACACAAATTGGAACCAGTTATGGCAAAATGTACCAACCCACAGATTACGGAAAGTGGCTTAATGAAAAAAAAACCAACCGGAGTATATCATTTACTGCATCAGTATAAAACAAATTTTAACAATGTTGCTATGAAGACATTGGGATGTACAAACTTTATCATTAAACTTGTTAAAAATGGTCCATGTATTATGGTACATTACAAAAATACTGGCTCCAATAAAAATAAAGAATTTATTTCTTTACTTCCCAAAAAGATTTCATTTTTGTATTTGGCAATTCTATTTCGAACAACGTCCTAGGCACGACCACTTTGAACAGTCTGTTTATAGGTGTGATTTAGATAAAAAAATGAGAATATTATGTATGTATAAAATTAAAAGGATTTTCTACCTACTTTTAGTTTCTCTAAACTGTACAGTTAAGAGAACTCGTTATTGTTGTTGTAACGATAAATGCCTATCCTTTCTGACGTAATAGCTGGCTTTGAAAATGGAAAACGCATGTACAATATAAAAATGATAGGGAAAGTTTTGCTGTTGACTAAAAATATAGATTTATCTTTTAACGCCTTTATTTTTCTATATTTAGGAGAGTAAATGGTCGCCTGGTTGACAATTAAAAAGTGACCGTATTCTGATGATGACGTATTATTATATATTTGCGGCATTTTAATGGAATATTAAAATGATAACTAATTATTCATTAATTTTTTCAAAATGCCTATGAGGAAAATATATCTATTGTGAAGATTTGGAAATGTTAACGTTGCCCAAATAAATATATTGCGTCTCAATCAGTGCGTGTTATACCTAACTACAAATGGCCAAGTTTAAGAAATCACTAAGATTAGGCACTTTGCAACTGCGCACTGCTACTGCAAAATCCACGACTTATTTCTATAGTTCTACTTACACAAAATTTATTTAAATGCAAAATATAATTTTTTAATATAAGTACTATTGACTTTTTTCCAGAAAGATCAGTCATTTTTATTACGCCTTGTCCAAAATAGACCACTAGCTGTCATTTTCACCTGTTACGAGTAAACTCCGGGTTCATAATTACTTTACAAATATCTGAGTACCAATCTTTATTCTATGTACACATCATCCCCTTATTCGGTACTGTTGGTCCGTCCATCACATATTCCACTTTTATGAGCAATTATTTCACGCTATATCACAAAAGTAGAAAAAACAGACTTAGTGATTTTTTAACTTGGCTGTTCATTGGGTACTAAGACATTAAATTTTAAAAGAATAAAGATATAAAGGACAGAATTCAGTGATTTTATAAAATGAGGGACAAGACATATTGTAATGTTTTTTTTTTACAATTTAAAATGTCAACAGATAAAAGTATCCCGAATCGTGATCACAGGATAACCGAATGTACATTGCAAAAGCCCTACGCTAAAAACGCGAATTAGTGCATCAAAACTATTTTTCTGACGCATTTGCTTCTCCTTAGGTACTGCGAGATGCACAATATAATGCTTGTGTTATCATAATAATTTGCAACATAGTATAAATAAAGAATATAATTATTTTTCCATAAATAAATTAATTGTTAAAATGTTGCCAGTATAAACTTACTTACAAGACCATTTTACTTTTTCTGACGCTAGTGTCATCTGGTGAAAAAGTATAACAAATGCTATGTTGCGAAAATACTATTACGATACCACAAAGCGTCAAGTGCTAAAATTTTAATTTTTAAAGCGCTTTTTAAATTGTAGTAAAATAAAAATATTCGAAAGAAATCTATATGAAAAAAACAAAAGTCACGGTACCTACAAAACCAGCATATCCTATTACAGACGCAAAATTTATTTTTACACT
>DWNR01001398.1:0-15230 GCA_018250455.1 Polygonus leo
TGTCCGGCATAGCCTAGGGGATCATCGGGATACGCAAGCCCCCCCACCACGACAAGGTGGCAGCTCCAGCGGGGGGGCAATGCTCCATGTTGCAATTTGACATTTTAAATAGTTAGTTGTATTTAGGTAATGCTAGCTTAAAAGCTAAGTAAAAGAATCTTCAGACTGAAAATATTTTATTTTATTTAGCATATTAATTATTTTGCAGCTCATACGTAAAGATAATGTAAATTAATTTAAATTTATTATTTATGCTTAAATACATTTAAGGTAAAGTGTACTTACGTACTTAATAAAATTCAAAAATAGTAAAACAAAAAGCAGAATACCTATAATATGGACGCAATTAAATTTTACTTGCTTGGTTATAATAATTCACTCATTTGTAGTAGGTACCTAAGTGCACATTTCGAAATTATTAAAATCTAAGACGGTAAAACAAATATGCATTACATAGAACCAATATAATTTTGCTTACGGTATTAAAACAAAAACATTCGCCCCAAATCCCCCATGCATCGTTCAGCAATTCGTCCAAAAACAGCCACCGTACGAAAACAAAACAAACAATTTGACAACGCGTGTAGAAATAGACAAACACATTTAGGAGCTGTAAAAATACAAACACGCCCCGGCGTTTTATTATACAAGTATGACTAATAAAGTTTACATCGGCACTCAATGCTAATATCAATTCCCATTCATCTTGATTGCATAACTAAATAATCCCTATTACATGGCAATAACGTTTCGTTTCCTGTGTGTTTGTTGTTGCGTTAGGGCGACTTCACATACAGCGTTAAATAACTAAGAAACGTTTTTTCTTTGTACTTTTACAAAAATAGAATAGGTGTGTACCAGAATTTTGTAATTCTGTACTGTAATATTTGATACAAATTCTAATTTACAGTAGGTAAGTTAATTTGGATGACTTAATCAATGGGTCAATGAGTCTGTTACTTGATACGTAAATGATCCTAGAAGCTCAGTAATAAGATTAAGAAATATTTGAATGACTGAGATTTCCTTTATAGACCTGACTATAATCAATCTTCTTTGTGTGAGTCGATTAAAACGTGTATCAAGTGTTACTTACTTAGTAGCCGGATTTATTCGAGTCGTCTTAATAGATGCCTATTTAAAATTGCGTTTATTAGGTTCTATCCAAATACTAATTCAATTTTTTTTGCAGGTGGTAGAACTCATGTAGTTCGTCCGGGTAATGTAACCATGTAACCGTCCGGGTAATGTAAGCATGTAACCATCGCCACCCTCATTATCCTCCCTGAAGCAATTCTTGTGTTTCGGTCTGGAGAGGTGGAGAGGTTGCCGGCTATACTTAAACATGAGGCAAAGACCTTAGTCCTCAGGGGTAGCAGCGCTTCAGTGATCAAACTTAGGTATGACTCAATCGTTCTTGAGGATGATTACTGATGTCCATTGGCGGCAGTGTCCAATTACCATCAGGTGGACTGCATGCTCGTTTGCTACCTTTACACAAACATAATTAAATTTACTAATTTACTAACCCCAATATAATAATAACCGTTTTCCCGCTTAAAATACCATTATTCTCTCTAACTTCTAACAAACTAATTCCTTTGTAATGCTGCGTTCACGCGACGTGCGTGACGGCCTTACACACTTTTCTTTAATACACAATTCGCCATGTCTCCACACCCGCGGCGCCACTCACGTCTGTAAAGTAGTTAAGCTAACACAATAAAATGTAGCTCTAAATTAGCTCCTCGTTTTACAAGCAATAAATTTAATAGGCTCCCCGTCAAGGGGGCGGTAGTCACGCTTAAAATTTTAACTCGGCGACAATTTCGTTACTGTCAACCGTCTGTCTTATCGTCAGCATGTTGCTTTCAATCAAGGATAGTGGTGAAGATAAAAATAGGCGATTAAAATAACATTTCAAGAACAATTTCAACAGGTAGTATTTTTACTCAGGCAAAAAGAGATCATAAAAGTTTCAAGCCTATAATATGTTTTGTGATAGTAGAAGTCTATTTTTATGATATATTTCTATTTATATAGTGATCAAATGTGGACTGAGTTGAATGTGCTTTTATTAACAGAGCTAAAATTAAATGCTCAATTAGGTAATACGTAGGTATGTATGTTTATTTGTGATATGAATCATCTAATACGGCACACTGACTATAACGCCGTCTAAATTTCCTAATTTTGAATATTTTCACTTTAAAGAAATATTCAGATATTTTGTTTTTATTTATGCTATATTTTTCCCTCACATTTGATTACGAAAGTTCGTAGCTATATATGTATGTCCGATAATAATAGTTCACACATTTGGGAATCATTAGTTATTTTCTAATTTTAATGTACAGAATTCTATGGTACAATGAATGTACCATAGAATTCTGTCTGACTTCCACATGGCTGATCGAATCGAAAGGTGATACAACAAAACCGATGACACTGCAATAATATGTTGACCTTGACCTGATGCAATCAAAAGAGAAATCTCTACCGTATTAGAATATTCTCGGTCTCATATTATTAACAAAAATATTATTATTTATTTATTAATGCTTGTATCTAAAGTTTATCACATATATCTAAATGCTTCCAACATGTGTATCCAACATGTATGCTACATGCACGTTTGCTACTTCTTTGCTACTTATAAAAAATAAGATTTTACAATCTAGTAGAATTTATAAGGTGAACTAATTTTGCTGATAAATGTTTTAAATTAACATTTCATGTTATGGTCACATGAAATGCTATTTCTGGATTATAACAAAGATCACGCTAATGTGTCTACAGGGTATAACTATAATAAGTCAAAAAATATATTCATGATAATTTGTTCATAAAGTTTACTGAACATGCTACTGCACTCATCCTTGGCTGACTTATTTTCTCTATGATTCTGTTAAACAAACATCAATGCCAGTTACTCTCTTTTTATTCGTTCTTCGTTCTTTTACACTTCTCGCTTCTCTCACACGATGTGACACGAGTGTCTAGGGTGTGTGTCAGAAATCAAGTAGGTAATCAACTTTTACTGTTATTATTGACTTAGGAGCAACCCTCTACGTAAACGCACTGTTGGTCGCACAGATAAGAAATTCTTTATGGGACGTGTAAAATGAATATGGCTACCTGTAAAACGCTGCATAGAAGGCACCTGATTTACATATTTGTAGATATCAACGACCTCTCAATCAAATGTACCGTGCACAGAGACGGTTTTTATGTATAAAGTTAATCTAGCAATAAGACAGACGGGCTATCTAATGGTAAATGATCACCGTCGCCCATGGACACTTGCAACACCAGAGGAGTCGCCGGATTTGAGGGAGAGCGCGCCTTCTCGCGCCTTTTTTGAAGAACCCCTTGTCATAGCGCTTTGGAAATACCTCGGGAGGAACTCATTCCACACTTGCACGTGCGTGGTAAAAAGAAACGCGCAAACCGAACTGTTGGGGATCGCTACGAATCCAATTGATGTGGATGGAACTTCATCCTTCGGCGAGTGGAAAGGTCCATGTAAGGTAAGGTACTGTATGTCGGACTAAAGATCTTCATCCTCAAATACTTAATTTTACCGCGTAAGTTACTTTATCAAGCTAATATAATATTATATCCTATAATGTTGTTTCTAATTAATCTTTGTCTTTCTAATTAATTTTTTTAAATTGTTTCACAAAAACGTACCTATATACGAAAGTTAAAGCAGGATCATTCAATAAATTAAAGTCAATCACAACTGAGTTACTAAACGTAGCAAAGAGGGCATTGTAATTACAACCTCCCGTTACAAAGCTTCTACTAAAAGTTACGTTATATTTACCTACAAAGTTATACAATTTCCTACGACTAAAAGCATTCTCAAACTGCGAGATAAAATCAAAAGTAGTATACGATAACACCGTCGCTATAAAAATGGCGTAACATCGTTTTAATATAAAATTTTCTTAGCTTCTCAGCGAAAAAACTTGTAAGCGCGCCCATCTCCATTTTGTTTTGTTACTCTTATGTAACTTCAGTTAATTCAGTTGTTACGCTGCAACATATTTTTTTCGGATCTCGACAGTGAGTTGCAAGAATATAATGGAGGCGTAATTTAGGGAAGCGGCGGCAACTTCCGGACAATTTTATTTGAATATTTAAATAAAATTCCGTTCAAATTGACGATAATGGCAGGCAACGTACCGTGAATAAGTTGTGTATGTCTACATGTAAAGACGAGTCGACTGTACAAGACATTGTGCTTGATTACTATTTAATATTTATAGATTAAGAACACTTTACAGCGAATTATATTATTTTATAATGGAAAGTAATGAAGTATAATAGATAGGGGAATTATCATCTGCTTTTTGATGAGGAAACCTACACGGCCAAGATATTGTCAAAAAAACTCTAGTATGTATGAAGTCTATCAATTTTCAGTGGGCCAGTGTGGTGTACTACATACTTCTCGATGTGAGAGAACACCCGTGCCCAGCAGTGGGACTTTTGAGTTATGATAATAATGATAAAAGAAGATAACCCGTCACTGAATGAAAAATAAAATTAGTTAAGTTTAAAGTAATTTCTGGTTTATTTGACATGGGAATATGTTAAAATGGAACCCATTTAATCTCACAAGTCTGTCCGTGAAAGAAAATGATAAAAAAAAGGTTTCGAAGAAAATCGAAAACTTTAATTGAGACACGTTTGTATTATTAACTTTGCCATAATTTCAATTTAGGAACACAAATCACAAATTAAAAATCAATTTATTGCAATTATGTGAAGCCCCTATGATTTTTATCTTAATAAGTTTCAAACGCAGCACCCATAACTACAATGAACAATCATGGGTCTTATTCCATTGTATATATATACTATTGGCAGACGCCGTTCTGTTTTAAAAAAATATTCACAACAATGCATCCTGTCGGATCTAAAAATATCCTAACTCTTAATTTATAACAGCTTTCAAATTTGTAAAAGTTCGATGAAGTAGTTCCGGAAAATCGGACAAACAAAGAAACACGGGATATATTAAAATTTTATTAATGTATTTTATAGAATAGTTATGCAGATGACGGTCGAAGTATCTATAGATTGTGATCGGAAGCAATCCTCTTATTAAGTTTATTTAAATTGACTTAGTAATTAAGTATTTTTCATAAACAACACCAATGTTAACTGAGAAATAATCTAATAGTGGCACTTAGCATTATTTCATTAGTCCAATTTATTATATTAGATATTAGTTTATTAACAAATATTAATCACATTTGGTAGCTACCTCAATCTTATGATACTTTTAACCGCTTAAATGATAACGATTTAAAAATTAGTTCGTATCTACATTATAAGATTTTATGTTAATTCAAGATGAAAGATATAATTTATAACGTTTATGTACACGCTATTCTAAAAGAATTCTTCTTAAGGTCTCTTCGCATGTCACCCTAAGGCAATTTAAAAACAGCTTACAATTTTATCACGGCACCTAAATCAAACGATCCCTGAGGGATAACATAAAATTTAAAACGCTAGCTTATAAATAAAGCAGTGCTTTCTCGCTTTAAATCCTACTAAAGTTAAGATTCTCTAGAGCTAAAATAAGCTCTACATTTTTATATACAAGTGAATAACTTATTTTTTATTGGCTTCACCTGTTTCATCATAAAGTTTTAGTTTTTAATTTTAAAAGATTTCAAAGAAGTATCAGAAAACATTCCGGGTATTTCAAGGAACATGGAATAAAAAATATTTATATAAACACTTTATATGTAACTCTCTTTTAAAACACATTTACTGAACTTGGCTTTATTCCACTGTTGAATGGGATCATCAAAAGTCGCACATAAAACATTCAGCTTATCTCATTCACTACTGAAATAAATCGAGGATAAATAAAATGGCGGCATGACCCGGCGATACTCAGCGGAAAAGAAAAAAGTCCGATAGCAAAGAGGCATGAACTGCTCAATCAATAGCAAAATTGCCTAGAGATATATCTCGAAACTATTGTCGTTTGAACCCAAACTCGGTAAATGAAACCAAGTTCTTTAATACAGTCGACAAAAGTACAATCTTACAAATGATTCTGTTTAAGGCGCAGCCACGCTTCTATTCATTCTCATCATGTTTACATAAGACAGCTGTTCTATGTGGTCCCGGTCGTAAAAACAGAATTGGAAACGAAATAAACCATGTCGGTTTCTACTTTCAGTCCTCGATATCAATATTATGTCGCATAAGGAAAAGGGCATACAAACAAAAGAAAATTGAATCTGTTATAAACATTTTAATTACGTATCTATACAAACATCAGCCATACTGGAAATAAATCTACACAATAATTTACAGTCTTTCAAATTAATACTTATAAACTTTTCTCTCAAACAAAATACAATAAATACGAAGAAGCAATTCGTATCGAAATGCAAAAATTTGGTATCGTTATTGTACAAAAGTTATATTATACCTATTAAAACTATGAGGTCTATTTACATCGGAATTACAATGTTCATTCATTTACAACAAAGCCAGGTATGTGATTGCTTACGTTACAAAATGAGATCGTTCGGTTATTTCACTACAGGCCCCTACACCAGGTACGTTTGAACAGTGTGATGTAAAACCACAGATTGCGGCTGATTATTGCGGCCTTGGAAATCGGTGGATGAGTAATCCGAATCTATTGTAGAGTATATGTGTTCCGATAGCGGCCGGTCACATGGCGAACGCTCTGCTGAATTGGCAGACTTGCCGCAAAGCGTTTGACAGGTGCTGTTCAATACGGACGCATCCATTGTGTACGTATTCGAATGCCTCCCATAATTTAGCCTCTTTAGCTTCTGACCGCGACGTTTAGAAGACGGCATCGCATAACGTAACCTCTCCCAAAACCGTTTCTCTTTCCAAGTTATCTCCAAACCCGTTTTGAAATACGACTTCAACTCCGCGTCTCGGGGAACGAGCCCTACCGTGACTATTATTAATTTATGTGGGTTCTTTCGTAATGCTTTCTGTAAAGCTTGTCGGAATTCTATCTGAGACCATTCGGTCAAGATAAAATTCTTAGTCATAACTACTATAATACGCCTCGAAGCTTCTGTCGCTTCGACCACCAAGTCAGGAAATTGGGCGTAGGTGGCTTCGAATTGTGGAACATCTCTATAATGCAAACAGAGATGATACGACGGATACCCATTTTCGAGCTCCCGCGCGAATGATTCTATTACGAACTCCTCGTCTTTAGGACTATAACAAATATAAGCGTCATAAAGCTTATCAGCGTCGTTAAAGGCGCCCGCTAAAGGAGAGAGCTTAATGCCGCAATTCGAATACAGCCACATTCTGCAAGCGTATCTAAATGTGAACACTAAAGCTAATATTAATATAATGAGCATGAACCCAGTAAGAACCGACGCTAATAACGGTATGTTGTTGGAGACAAAGAACGCACTTATCATGGAGGTATCACTGATTTCGCTACAAACTGTCACATTTAAATTCAATGGCTTCTTCGCCGGACTCACATTCTCATTATAACACCACAAATTATGAACATCGACAACTCTTTCAACATTCTGCGATATGTAAGTTAGGAATCCTTGTAAATATTTACAACTACATGACCAATAGTTATTTCCAACATATAATGTTTGTAACTTTTTATTATTGTCCAAATGCCAGAGGCCGTAATTTACGAGTCTGTTCCCATCCAAGCGTAAAACTTCCAAAGCGCCCAAAAAGGAAAAAGTTGTATTCGAAATGAATTCGATAGCATTGTTTTGAAGATACAATTCTTTCAAGTTGCTTAACTTTGAAAACTCGAGACCGCGCAGTTGTTTCAATTTGTTGGAGTCCAAGTGCAATATTTTTAAATCGTTGAGACCGTTAAATGTATAATTATGAATGTAAACAATGTTACTTGAGTTTAAATAAACAACCGAAGCTTTACGCAAGGACTCAAAAATAGTTTGATTGAGTTCAGTAAATACATTGCCATCCAAATAAATGTGTGTCGCGTTGATTGGAAAATCCTGTGGTAAAGCGTATAATTGATTAACAGAACAATCGACAACATTCGTAGTTTTCGTAGAATCATGATAACAAGAACAATTTCGTGGACAGATAGTTTTGCAATTACAAAAATTAAAGTCACAACAATTACAATCTATTGGACAATAGTTGTCATATTTACACAAAAAATCTTTTATGTGCAAGGAGCTGACTGGCAAATATTTAACCCCACGTACATATGATTCTTTGCATATAACGTTTTCCAAATCCATTACTCTAGGATAGTCCCTAGTGGTAACAGAATTTATAAGTAAAATCCATTTCATCGTACAATCACAACGAAAAGGATTTCCACTAATATAAAACTCTGGCAGTGAGCGATCGTCTGCTACTCTCGAAATATGTAAACTACTCATATCTAATGTTTCGATTTCGTTGGAGTACATATCCACACGAGTCAAATTATTTTTTTCTAAAAACGTATCAGATTCTATGCTTGCAATAAAGTTGTTGTTTATAAAAAGTAACTCAAGACTGTTAGGTATAGACATTGCAGATAAGGCAACTATACGGTTATGACTCGCGTCTAACGTCTTTACGTGTAACTCCTTTTGAATTTTATAGTAGTTACCAAGAATCTCGATAAAGTTAGCATGAATGTCCAGCCATTTCAAACTCCCAGGCACAAAAGCGTAATCAAACCATACTAAATGATTCTCTGATAGATTTAACCATAACAATTTTGTTAATGACACAAACACACCATTTATGTCTGAAATGAAGTTGCCATCCAATCGTACAGCTTCCAGTTGCATATTCTTTTGAAACGTTTCTGTTTCTATGGACTGTATTTTATTTTTAGCCAAATTGAGTACTTGTAGACTAGGTAAACCCCAGAATAAACCCGCTGTAAGGTTTCCAATTTGATTGTCAATTAAACGCAACCCGGTCAACTGCGATAAATTCTGAAACGAATTGTTTGATATTTCCGTTAATAAATTTTCCCCCAAGTCTAATGACTTTAAGAATGGTAATTGCAAAATTGCTTCTGGTACTTTCGTTAACTTATTAACACTTAAATCTAGTTCTTTTAAATCTGAACAATTTCTAAACGCATTTTCACCCACAAATGACAACAAATTGTTATTTAAATTGAGTTTATTTAAAATAAACAGGCCATTGAATACATGATCTTCGACAGTGCGAAGTTTATTTTGACCTAAGTTCAAAGTATGCAAATTGAAAAGTGGTGAAAACGCGTTATCCTCAATGAAGCCTATAGAGTTATTGTTCAGGTTGAGTATCTGCAAAAAGAACAAGTCCTTAAACATGTTTCGTGCGACCCTTGCGAGTGCGTTGTGCGACAAGTCGAGCACGATTAATCTTATTAAACCACCAAACGTTTCATCTTCTATGTGGTCGCTTCTCAATTTATTTGCTGAAAGATCTAAAACGAGTAATTGTTCCAGTCTATTAAATATTTTCTTCGGCAGTATTTCCAGCTCGTTATATCTCATGTATATTTCACGAATCTCCCTCGTATTATGGAATAAGTCTTCTGGCAGAAAATTTATCGCGTTTTCCGATAGATTTACAAGTTTAAGTGATAGTAAGTCACTGAATACTTCGCCTGGCAACTCGCTTATTTTATTATTCTGCAGAAACAGTTGCGTTAGCCTCCGCAAATGTAATATTTCAGAGTCAGCTGGCAGAGACAGAATATCATTATGGCTCAAATCTATCGTCTGCAGCGTAGAACCACATTTGTGTCCGAAGCCAAGCTCATCAACAAACTTTATTTTGTTACGAGTTAAGTTGAGAGATATTATGTTTTCCAATGCACAAAACAAGTCCGACGGTATTTTGCGAATGTTGTTGTATGCTAAATCAAGAGTGTGCAGTTCTCGTAATCCATTAAAGGCGCCAAGGGACAACTCGAGTTCCTTATTGTGGCCCCATTCGTTATTCATGGAGCGCAACTTCAAAGTCTTCAAGCCTCGTAAACCCTCGAACACGTTGCCGGGTAGCCGGAGTATCTTGCAGTTATTTATAGCGATCTCCGCCAAACCTTGCATTCTTCCGAAGTGATGGTCCCTGAGCGTGCTCTCGAGGAGGTGCGGGCCGCAGCGGATCGAGAGCCGCTCCGCGCCATCCGAGTGCATCGAACCGACCACATCCCTGTCCGACGACAGCGTCCGTACATTGCACTCCACCGCACCGTTTTCACCGGACGCACGGAAACAAGCATCTGCAGCGTCAGGCGCTTCCGTAAGCGCCGCGCCCATCACTAAACAAAAGAATATCACGTTAATTATCATTTTAAACAGCACCGTGTCCATATCATTGTCACTCGTCAACTCGTTTCGATGAATGAAAGTGTAGTTCGTGCGTCGCGTGCGATCATATTAAAGTTCGGGGCGCGAGTAATATGCGGACACGATTCGATAACAATGATTATGAGCGTGGTAAATAGAGCAGTGCGCGGAGCGAGATCGGGCACGGACGCGATCCCCCCGCGGCGGCGAGCCCGCGACTGCCGCGCGTACAATGAAATGCCATGAATGCGCGGCTTGGAGGGAACACACCGCACCATCGCATTTCTATTGCCGCATACTAAGTAACCCTCATAGTTTTCGACTTTTGTAGAAAACGGAAACCGTTACGTGACTTTGCTTCCATTAATGTTATTAGATGTTTTGGGATCGAACGTTTAGTGGAAACACAAACTTAATAGCCCGGAATCCTTATTCAATTAAGGATAATAAATAAAATAACTTCAATGTTCAGATATTTATTTAGTTTTCAATGCAGCGATGGTAGGCCGTCAGACGTTAAACTACGGTGAAGTTACAGAGATAAACAAGAATGTTAAGTCTACGAGGCACATATAAAGTTGCAAGTTACGTATCTACAATACTAACGGCATTTCAATGCTCTCGTACAAATAGAAACAAACCTAGCAAGTTATTCGTGACAAAAAGTTCTCATTTAACAAACTTGAATCGCAATAACAATAATAAGTATCATTTTTAATTATTTATTGCTTTCATTAATAATATAGGTAGGTAGGTATAACAATCATTAATAATGCAATGCAATGCAAAACAGTCCAAAATGCAAAAGCTCTACTTGTTATTTATTTTAATTTAGATAAATTAATAATAATGAGCACCTATCCTATGCCAGATACTTTTTTCTTATCATTATTAACAATTATTAATCTAACGTGTTAACAATAGATATAGCTGCTCTTTAAAATCCTCGTAAGGTAAATAGTTAAGTATACCATCAAGTACCTATCTTCTTTACCATTTGTTTAATAAACTTTTTTAGTTATTTTTTAAGTTCTTACATAAGATTTTCGTTACAAATATTGCACTTAAGTTTAATATAACTCATCACCTCTTTAACTTTTAAAAATGTTTATACTTACCGAATTTTGTCAAAATTTTGTCAGATATCCCAATATTGGATACAAATTCCCCCTCAGATTTCTGATAAGAATATAGGCCATAGCCATGACCATGGCCACGTGCGATTCTTCCGCGTTCGCAGACTATAGACCCCCCACATGAAAACCCCAAATCTTAACCCCTGTGTTTTCATTAATTTTTAACCTCAAAAAGGCGGTTTTTATATTGATTGCCGTAATTTAAATTTTAATGTGTGTCAACTGTGTCACCTCATACCATTTTGTCTGGGTATACCGATTTTTATGATTAATTTTTATATTCGAAAGCTGGTGCTTATCATAATGGTCAAATTTAAATTTGAGCAAGATCTGACAAGTAGTTTTTGAGTTAATATTAGTAATGAGTATTAAAATTACTTCGACTTCGTTGATGATGTTCTCATTTTCCTTGTATTTAATTCCAATTATTTATGTGTCAATTTGGATATTTGGAAGTTTTTGACGACAGAGCCACCTATCGGTCCTAAACGGACAAAGTTACAAATACAAAAATTAAACCGATTTCAAAATTAACTTAATCCTAAAAAAAAATTATAACACTGCCAAGTGTGCCAGAAAAAAAGTATAAGAAGTAGAGGAGGAGATGGCGCTGACATTAAAATTATAAATTATTTTTTACTTTTTAGTTTAGTTTTATTTTTTCCATTTTTAAGGCAGAAACGACTTCATTTACAAGCTTTTTTTGTATGTATATATTTTTATTTATTAGTCTATGTTAGGGGTACAGCTTTTTTAATGGTAACCAATACCAAACAGATAATGTTTCTGATTAAAAACATTGTTAATAAACAACTGCTACACGGCTACGCTGCTACCTTTTATGCCGCGTGGTAGTGGTACCGCATTAAGGTTTCCAATGTGTACGGCAACATTATTCTCAATTTGTTAGTTTGAAATTGAGAGTTTATATCTTGAACTGATATATTAACATAACAAAATCCATTCAGAGTTACGGAAGTAATCACGTAACAAAGATATAAAAACATACAGATGATTTGAGAACCTCCTCCATTTTAAGTTGGTTAACAAATAGGTAGTTTCAGAGATTAGCGAGGATAAACATGAATAACAAGGAATATTTAAATTAAAACAAATTGGTATTATGTCGTAGTAAAAAAGGTACTGAAACAAAGATCAAGACAAATAAGCCCTAAATAGCTATAGTTTAGTAGCGCCAATGTATGCTGCAACTCAAATCCATGTAAACTTTAATTTAGTTCCGGATATTATTCCAAAGCTAACAGATGTAAGCTGTTAGCTTTGGAATAAATGCTTTCGCATATTATTGTGCAAACTTTAAACCGAAAACTTAAAAATCAAATTACCTTTATATCTGCCTTTTATAATTAAGACAACAGACCCTAAATTGGAAGATGCGATAAGGAAGGAGATAATTTGACATATTTTTAAAATAATATCAATGCATCGGTAGCCGATAATTCTCAGGTGGCACTCCTGTGAAAATTGGGATTAATTACTAATGTGCAAGGGCGGCTGTGACCACACTCAAACACAAAGACTGCATCCAATTCAAATAAAATTATATTAAATGGGTACGTTAAACAGGCCTATAATTTATTAAGTTATTCTTGTATTGACAGTAGTATCTACCAGGTTATTATCAATATTACGAGACAAATTGCTTGCGTTCAATAAACTAGGAGAAAGTAAGCTTCCAGCGAGAAAGCTGCGATGGTATTTTATTTCCTTAGAAGTTCAACTGCTAAGAAGGTCAAACAAAGATAGGTATATGCATATTCTCGTAGATTCCACATGGCTAAATCAAATACACGGTCGAAAAACACTCAAAAATATCTTAATTTTTGGGTGATTCCTAATGTATACCAAAACGTATTTTATGAACCTATCGATGATTTGTGACCCTTATATGACGGGAAAAGTGATGAGAGTTTTCGCCCCTCTTTTTTAGCGAAAATTCTACCGCCCAAACCATTTTTCCCTTGGTTTATTATATCCCCAAAAATATAACATAAGATCAATTTTTTTGTTTCGGATTTGTAGTAGTCCTCAGAAGTACCAGCGTAGTACCAACGCGGCTGTGACAACCTCACTGAGGCAACCTGTTGCCAGGTGCCAGGTGGTAGAACTCGGTAACCGGGGAGGTACCACCGCCACCCTCATAATCCTACGTGAAACAATTTATTATGTTTCGGTTTGGAGAGGCGTGGTTGCCAGCTATATTTATACACGATAGCACCTTGGTCTTCTGGGGTGGCAACGCATCTGTGACTACATTCAGGTATGATTCAATCGTACTTGGTGATTACTGAAGTCAATGGGCGGCTGTGACCACTAACCATCGGGTGGACTGCGTGCTCGTTTGCTGCCTTTATACAATAAAAAAAAGAATATCGAAAAAGTACGAACCTTTTGTACCGAAATTAAAAAATAATCACCAAACTCGGTAAATAACACGGAAAACATAACGTAACATATAAACCTCATTCTTTAACGATCAAAAAGTATGTCATACATTACATCGATTGCGTACAAACAAACATACAAACACACGAATGCGTTCAAAGTCAGTAATTTGTGTTATTTCGTTTGTTGGTAATTTATTAGTGTTGTCGAAAATCGATTTTCATTTATCGATGTATCGTTATTGTTCGTCATGAATCAGTCGTACTATTGAATTTTATCGATTACATTGTAGTATCGATCAAAAAATCACCAGATAGTAGAACCGGTGTAGTACGACCGGGGATGTATCACCGCCACCCCCGTAATCCTCCGTGTAGCAATTCTTGCGTTTCGGTTAAGACGTCGTTGCTGCATACTTACGAATGAGGCGAACATCTTAGTCCCTAGGGGTAGCAACGCATCTGTGGTCAAACTTAGGTAGGATTTAATCTTATTTGGGAAGGATACCTACTTATGTCCTTGGACGGCATTGACCACTTACCATCAGGTGGAGTGCTACCCTTATATGCAAAAAAGTATGTCACACATTACATCGATTGCGTACAAACAAACATACAAACGCACGAACGCGTTCAAAGTCAGTAATTTGTGTTGTTTCGTTATTTGGTAATTTACTAGTGTTGTTCAGAATCGATTATCGATGTATCGATATTGTTCTACCTGAATCAGTCGTGCTATTGAATGTTATCGACTACATTTTAGTATCGATAGAAAAATGTAAAATAGATCAATAGGAAAAGTCAATAGGTGGAAGAAGTCGTCTAGTTCAACCTGGGAGGTGCCACCGCTCCCCTCATAATCATCCGTGAAGCAATTCTTGCGTTTCGGTTTTGAGAGGCGGTGATGCCGGCTACACTTGCGAACGAGGCGATCATCTATTGTGGTATGATGTGGTGGATCATGTGGTACTTTTGATATTCGATTACTGGACAGTTATAATTCGTAAACAAATATATACGATTCATCGAGGCTTGACCACAGCCACGCAATTCCGCTGCGCAGCATTTTAAGAAGTTGCGTTTCAATTGGAAGCAACTCATGTTGAAGAAGGATGAATTTCTTTCACAAGATGGTCAACTGTTGTTCATTTGTACCTAGTCCCCACACCTCACCGACCGAAATACAAAATCCTATAAAGCAACTGCTACGCGGTGGTAACAGATGTAGTGTTTTTCCCGTCGCGGAGAATTATACTCATTGGAAGTGTAGTAGTAATAGTTATTATAATAAAATTCTCGTGTCACAGTTTTCGTTGCCATACTCCTCCGAAACGGCTTGACCGATTTTGATGAAATTTTTTGTG